>PVKC010000499.1:38527-66152 GCA_004027635.1 Crocidura indochinensis | reverse complement strand
ATAAATGAAAGTAAGGAAAGAAAAATGAAAGAAAGGAAGGAATCAATATTTAGTTGTTTATATTTTATGAGATGTCATTATTAATTTTACTATCCTGTTACTTAGAATAATCTCCAGCATATAGTAGGTGTTCACGAAATGGATATCAGTTGGCTGGATTGTTCTTAATGATATTTATACTTCTCCTCTCATAAAAAAATTGTGTTGAATTACCAAAAAAAATGTCTTGTCTGATATATTATTAAAATAGTTTTAACGACAGGTCACAGGATTTGAAATATATTACTATCTATCCTGAAGAATATCCCATTTACAACAGAGAAGAATTTGTATTCTAATTTGGGGGGATGGAAAGCCATGTATACTAAACCATCTCATACATTTTGTCCTTAAAAGCAAGTATTTTCTTCCTTAGTTTAGTCCAGTGGACTGACCAAAAGGTGACAGAGCAGCACTGAAGTGTCTATTACAATATTGCTATCATAACTTTTTTCAAGTTTGTTAGTAGTTTTTATAAGTATTTTTCTGGTCCCTCACTAGATGTGTATATGTCTAGAAGTATGAATTCTTCTTGATGTACATATCGCTTGATCAGTAATAAATGACCCTCTCTTATACATTTTTTAGCCTAAACTTGATGTTTTTTCATTATAGTATAGCCACTACAATCCTTGTGTGTAGATTGTTTGCTTAAACTGATATTTTACAATCTTTGACTTTGAATCTGTGTTTGACCATACTGTATAAATGTGTTTCTTGTGGGAAGTAAAAGGGTAGATTCAATTTCCTTTTGGATTGTTTTTTTTTTTTGGGGGGGGGAGGGGTGGGGGGTCACACTCAGCAGCGCTCAGGGGTTACTCCTGACTCTACGCTCCAGAAATCATTCCTGGCGGGCTCGGGGGACTATATGGGATGCTGGCATTCGAACCACAGTCCTTCTGCATGCAAGGCAAATGCTCTATCTTCATGCTATCTTTCGGGCCCCAGATTCAATTTTCTAACCTATTCTGCACTCTGTGTCTCTTAATTGATATATTTAGACCAAAATTAGTTGCCTTATCCTAAACAGTCAATTCAGTACTTCTTGCAAAGTTGACCTTGAGTCTATAAAGTTCCATAGCTGTAATTTATCCAAGAGATAAAATCATGAAAATTTTTGATATTCAGATGGACCTGGAGAATATAATGCTAAGTAAAATGAATCTGAGGGAGGATAGAGACGTTTTCAATCAAATGTGAAATATAAAGAAAAATAGAGGAGTAATAATACCCATAAGTAATATAAGAGAAGAGCAGAGAAACTTTCCTTAGAGAAAACCTTAGGGAATTCTTAAGGATTCTTAGGGAAAGGTAATTCTTAGGGAAAGGAAAATTCTTAGGGAAAGGTAGGACAATTCATTTTAGAAAAGTTTCACTTGGACTTTACATAGAAATCATAGAAAGACTTGAACCATAAGCAAGTAGCACTATTTACCATAGCAAGACTCTGGAAATAGCCAGATACCCTTCAACAGATGAATGACTAAAGAAACTGTGGTACATATACACAATGGAATATTATGCAGCCATCGGAGAGATGAAGTTATGAAATTTTCCTATACATGGATGTACATGGAATCTATTATGTTGAGTGAAATAAGTCAGAGAGAGCGAGAAAGACACAGAATGGTCTCACTCATCTATGGGTTTTAAGAAAAATGAAAGACTTTCTTGTAATAATAATTTTCAGACACAAAAGAGAAAAGAGCTGGAAGTTACAGCTCACCTCATGAAGCTCACCACAAGCAGGGATGAGTTTAGTTAGAGAAATAACGTACGTTATTGAACGTACGTTTTGAACTGTCCTAATAATGAGAATGTATGAGGGAAATAGAACGCCTATCTAGAGTACAGGTGAGGGTTGGGTGGAGAGGAGGGAGATTTGAGACATTGGTGATGGGAATGTTGCACTGGTGATGGATGGTGTTCTTTACATAACTGAAACCCAAACACAATCATGTATGTAATCAAGTTGTTTAAATAAAAAAGGACATAAAAAAAGAATGCAAATATCTTAAGTGGGAAACTTATAGTATTTACCTTAATTTGAATCATTCTTTACTTGCCATGAAGGTAACATGTACTTCCTCAATGAAAGTTTATAGAAAGTTTGACTTTACTTTTACCTACTTGCTTCCACTTGCAGAAAAATACATCATTTGATGGTGTTATTACAGCAGTTTATGAGGTGCATAAAATACTGGAGAGAGAGAGGCTGGAGCAATGGCACAGTGGTAGGGCACTTGTCTAGCATGCTCCTGACCTGAGTTCGATCCCTGGCATCCCATATGGTACCCCAAACCTGCCAGGAGCGATTTCTGAGTGCAGAGCCAGGAGTAACCCCTGAGCATTACTGGGTGTGGGTGTGAACCCCCTCCCAAAAAAAAAACACAAAGAAATGCTGAAGAGAACATTTCTAAAGTTTTGTAAAATTGTGAATAATAAATTTCATGGTGAATAAATTTACAGGTTGTTATGGCATTGGAATAGTTTAACATCAATTAAAAATCCCATATTACTTGGTTCATTTGCTTTGTTATTATTTATTATCCTACATCTAGCATAATTATTTTCATATTTCTTCTTTGTACCTACTACATAGGTCAGACTGGCCTTACTTCTATTTCTGTTTACTACCCAGCTCAAGTCTGTCTTAGCATAGCTGCGTGTACTATATCCTCAGGGATTACTCTTGGGTCTACACTCAAGAATCATATCTGGTGTGGTCGAAGGTAATTATATGGGATTCCTGCAATGGTCAAGAGTTCCCTCTGCTGTACCTTTGCTATAACCTCCCATTTTGGGTCACTTGTAATTCTATTAAAGTTTTTCTTTATATCCCACATTTGGAAAAGATTATTCTTTGCCCCTCTCCCCTGGCTAACTTCGCTAAGTAAAATACTCTCCAGATCCATCAGCACAGTGACAAATTGCATGGTTTTAGGTATCTTCCAGCCAAGTGGTATTCAATCATGTTTATGTACTGAAGTTTCTTTATCTAGTCTTCTGTTCTTGAATACTTGCAGTAAATTCTTATAACTTTGCTCATCTTTCTCAATTTGCTTGTCTCTATCAGGCTAACATGTCTATGTTCTGCTTCCATTCTCACTAAAGAAATAAGAAAAATAAATAGCCACCATTGAGTTATAATATACAAATAATTATGGACCATACAGTAGCTGTCTTCTGAGTTAGATTTCATTTAAACAAATAATGTCTTTGCTTAGAGTTTTTAAAACTGAATATTTATTATAAGCAAGACATAACAAAGAAAGACAATTAAAATTGGTGAATATAGTAATCTAATGTATCTTCAATAGCACTATTGTGGCAATAAAATTTATAAATGGCCAATTGAAAAGCAAGAAAACTATGTAAAATTAGTTTTTATCTTCATAATCTAGGTGATATATATTAAGAAACATGCTTAAGTAGAAAAAGTGAGGATGAAGGAACAATCTAAAACTAAATTCTAAAACTCTATATGTGAAATGAATGTGTAACTGAGAGAGAAGGTAAACTGTACTTTGAGCAATGTAACAATTTGCCTTCACGAGAATATGAAATGAAGTGTAGTCTTATCCTTGGAAGAAGAATAAAATAGCTGGCACTGTATTCTGTTTTAGTTGTAGGACCAGCCAAAAGAGAATTTTAACATCACAACCTACAGTGTGTGAGGCATAAAGGATTACTCATATAAGTGGGTATTGGCAGAATCAGGATCATAATGTATATCTAGTTTATAACATTATAACATTATTTTTCTCAACATATTAAAATGTTTTCAAATTTTGTAAATCTTCAGTGATAACATAAGTCCAAATCAAATTAGAATGATCATGTGTATATCAATTTCTAGGTTAAGGCAGGTTTGAGTTTAAGAAAATCGGAAGTCGAATCTAATTCCTTAAAATGTATCTATAGACCAGGCATGCAGCTTGGGGGTAGAACACTTGCATTGCATGTCCCTGGCATTGTAAACAGTTAATTAAACAACTAAAATATATTTTCTAATGTGTAATATTAAGTTTTATATTCTCTGACTCATAGATTTTAGGTATAATATTCTATTGTATTTGTTCTTTAATTGCCACTAGTAATAAAGATTTGATTTATTAGGAAAATCCTTTTTGAGGATACACATCAAGTATGAGCTTGATTGGTTGAGCACCTGAAAGAGGAAGTAATATGTAATAAAGTTAAGAGTCTGTTAAATTCTCAGGATAATAAGACTGAGTCTTGACTAGAATTAGAATATTAGGGGCATTAAAAATTATAACATTTTGAGAAACCTCTTCAATCATGCTCATTCATTCCTAATTGTCAAAGGTATCTCAGATACCAAAAATACAAACATAAATTAAACATATATTTTATTATGTATATATCAAAAATTTTATATAAAGAGAAAATTATGATTTCTTTAGCAAGTTGCAAATAAGCTGCCTTATGTGTCAAAATGATGCAGTGAGGGGACTAGTTATCCAGGCATATGAGAATACAACAAAGAAGTTATTGGAAGGTACCAGGATCTTGTTTCAGGAAATTAGTATTTCCTTTTTTTTTAATTGCAAGTCTTTCATAGTTATATTTAAGGTACATAGTGACAATTAGGGGAATTCCTACCTCCAGTGTTGACTTCCTTCTGCCACTGTTTCCAGTATGCATCCCATGCCTTCAGCCTAGGCCCCTGGACTGCAAGTGTAACAGGTTCCTTTTGTGTATAGCTTATTTTAGTTTGGGTCTCTTGATTCTATTGTCATGTACTTTAGGTTGGGTATTTAGGTCTGATCATTTTAAGGAAATTTTGCATTTCTCTGGACAGAGAATAATGCTAAATGGAAATTTCCAATCTTGTGATTCTTTTGCTTTAGAATTTCCATTCAATGCCTCTTTCCACAATGGTTATTAAGTTACCTGGCTCAAGATTTGTTACTAGCTTTTTTGCATTTTAGGGGAAGTGCCAAAATACCATTCATTGGTCCTGAAATATCTCATTTTTCCCCGTTTATGAAAAGCTGTCATCTCCTCTCCAGATGACAGCTGCAGAGAATCCTACATCATTTTATGTAAAGATAATGAAGTGGCAAATGGAGAGAAAAACCAGAACATTCTCCGTAGAAGGTGATTTTTCATAAAGCCACTTTACCACCATCCAGAATTAGAATGAGAGTGAAAACCCTATTTTTATAATGAAAGATGAAGTGATTATCAGTTTATCTTTGTGGAAGGAAAAGAGCCTTAGAGATAGAAGGAATTCTGGAAAATAGTTTTCATCAACAGTCTCATGTGATATTGCAGCTGTGATATCTTGGTTCAGATTCCTCTGGAAACTTTATTCCAAATAATAAAAAGCTACAGCATTGTAAGAATGAAATACAAGTTCTGACTTTTATAACTAGTGCCAGCAGCTACATTATATTGAGTATGCCTATGCATTTTAGAATGAACTACACGTGAGCCATGTAGAGTGCCCCCCAGTACTTTAATCAGTTATTTTCAGAATATAGTGCTGTCTCAGAATCACCAACATCACCAATGAATTATTGGAAATTGAATTCTTTGCTACTTATATAATAACTACCACATCAGAAACCCTAAATTAAACCTAGCAAATTTTGGCTTAGAAGCAAATTTGATGCCCTTAATGTCTGAGAACCAACTAAGTTGTGAATTGAATAGCCATTGACTACAATCTTTGAGATTCCACTGATGATCAGCAATAGAATGAGTCCTTAAATAAGTTCCAAAATAATTTTTAAAAAGATAAAGAGTTATGAACTGTTGGGTTTTATCTCATAATTAACATCTTTAACTTTCAGTTTCTAACTTAAAATAAATAGCACAATATATATATTTTAAATATTGTGTTTAAGTAGTACAGACATAGTACCTAGTACTATATCTCATTTATGCCATTTAAATAAATTAAAAATAATAATCTAATGTAAGTAAAATTTAATATACCTATTTAAATATCAAACAAGTTAGTTGCATTGTATATACATCCCAAACATGGTATAGAACATCCTTTGAAAAAATATTTTATACCTGAGTAATTGCTGTCTATTTGAAAACCAAATTTAACTAGACCATTGAGCCAGGATGATATCCTAGAAGATAAAAAAAACAAATATTAAATAAATAAAAACAAAATTAGTGAGATAATACATATAAATGGCTGATAATATGTTGCATCAGAACCGGATGGGCTTGAATGGTGATGGAGGCCTTTCTCCTCCATTCCAGGCCACATGTGTCTCTGCAACCCCCCACCGGTGGGTATCTAGGTTCAGAAGGGGTGGGGGAGTAGAAAACTCACAGGCAGCCGGGCTTCTTTGTGAGATAACATCTTTATTTGCCCTGGCCAACATGTGTGGCCTATAATCTTAAACCTATTTAAGCATGCTCTTGTCAGCTTGCCTTGCATCTAGTTTCTTTCAGCCATCTCTCCTTCACTCTCCATTCATGCAAATTCCCCCTTCTGACCCTTGAGGCCACCAAGACCCCTCCCAGAAATGGGAGGGTCTTTTTGTAGGTAAGCTTACACAGGAATAATGAGGGGTGGGGTTACAATAATATACTCTTTAAAATAGCTAGATAATTTTATTAGCAAGTAGAAATCTACCTGACATTTCTATTCAAAGAGGATACTTAATTCAGACACTTGGAACATCAATCTCAAGTTCATGGATAAATCAAACAACTAAGCTATAGGCAGAAAATAAAACATGTACTTAAGAACTGTGAAAAAGCCTAGAGAATGTCTCCCTCTGTCCATATATTTGATGACTTCCCTCTTTGCAATAAATTTTACCATTTCATAATCTGGAATAAGTGGTATCCAATATTAAGGTCCCAAGTTTCTATTTTTCCTAGTCAAACAGAACATCTGAGTCTGACAAGTAGCTGCTTTGCCTCCATATTTTCAAAAGGGGCCTGCTACATTTAAAATTCAATCATGAAAAACTTTATGAACTTGCCATTTCTGGCAACAATTAAGATGTTTGTTGGAGAACAAAGATCCACTTAATATTATTACAGAAGCACTGATATATGTTTCAAAATAATTCAAAATCCTTTTCTAAAAAATTGTTGATCTATGATAGATCTTCTTTTAATCTCTGCACTTAATGAGAGCGTTGGGATAATTGGATTTTTATTTAAATTTTTTACTTTTTTTTAAATATTTTTATTTAAGCACCATGATGACAAACATGTTTGTAATTGGGTTTTAGTCATAAAAAGTACACCCCTTCACCAGTGCAACCTTCTCACCACAAATGCCACACATTTTCCACCTCCCCCACAAGAAAAGAGAACCTTATTGTTAGGCCTTAAACATATCCAGTGGACAAACATGTGCACTTTATAAGAAGTAAAGACATATAATTCATTTGGCTTATAAAAGTTCGGGTTAACATGAAATCATTCACCTCATTCTCTACTTCTCTACATGTATGTGCGTGATGCTATTGTCTTCTGTTGTTATAATAATATTCCTATATTTATTTAAATTTAGAGGTGTGAATATTTCATATTATTTGTTTTTAATTTACCATTAGGTGGCTCTAAGAATACTACCATAATCTCAATAGGTTTTCTATTTATATTATCAGTCATATAATACTCGGAAGTTCTTATTTTTAAGTGATATGATCATTCTCTTTTAATACACATATTGTTCTTCCCTTACTAATGTTTTACATTCCATTATGCATGATTGCATTTCATTCAACACGTTAAACATTTATTTGGTTTCACCATGATGTTGTCCTTTGATTTGTAATAATTCAGTGGTTTGGACAAAGGAAATAATACTGAGTGGAGCTCTTGTGCTCATTAGGGGTTATGCAGGTTGCCATGTTTATACCTGCAAGTAATGATGACCACTGAGGTTTTTCACTCTTTTAACTGCCTGTATACACGCCGACTTGCACACACATACATCTGCACACACATTCCTTAGCTAAGGTACAGATGTGATCAATGTGATGTTCCTTGGGGGAGATGGCACTTCCTGGCTGCGCTGCCCAAACATCTTTTTAGTCACTCTGCCATGCGTTTTTGTGGTAATGACACATATCTGTATATGATGCAGAAATCCTTGGGTCCTCAGAGATTGATCACACACAGCAACTGCCAAACTGAAGACATAGAGCTGCTAGGATGCCAGATAGATACACGTACAACACAGGGAATTTGAATTTGAACTATTAGCTTACAGGACAATCAGTTTAACTCCTGCACTTGTCCTTTGAGTCAAAAAATGAGCTTTTGAGTACAGTTATTTTTTAAAATGGTAGTCTCTATTTGAAAAAAGAAAATAAATGAAATTAAAATTCAATCTGAAACTGATTTTTTTTCTTCTTGTGCTTTTTAATTAATGAAATATAGGAATTTTAAGTTCTCAATACAAACTTTGGTGTGCCTTTAAAAAATGGCATCCTGAAATGTTTAAAATCACAGATTTTATGTTACAAATTAATGTTCTGTGATATATGAAAAAGTAGCTATTTAGTTATTTAAAGTTATATCTTCTTCAAAGTAGAAAAGCTTGTTAAGTGTTTAAATATCATGTTTTAGGAAATGCAATAATTTAGTGCACATTTTAGATGTGAATCTGTGGATGTAATAATGAATAAATATCTTTTCATATTTTTTAAAGATTTTTTTTACAAGATGGTATCCTAGGAGGTCAAAAAGGAAAAGAAACAAAGAGATTAAAATTACTCTTTTAATCTTGTGCACAATTCTGGTTAACAAATATTTTTTAGGTTTATAGCTGAAACATGCAACTCTGAGAGGATAAAAAAATAAATTTCATTATCTGAACAAAATGGGAAGAAAATGTGTACATTAATGGCTTTCCAATGCAATGGTTCAGAAATGAGAAAACAATTCCACTTTCTAGTGAGGCAAATTAAGACTTGAGCCTGAAGCTAAGACTACCTTTGTTTCAAAATAAATGCAAATGGTAGATTAATTCACAAAGCTTATCTACTTATAAAGAAAGCAAATATACTCAAAATAGTAATAGCTCTCTATGCAACTGCTATTTGGAGGGGTGAAGGAAGTGTGGACCTCATTCAGTGAGACTGTGTTCAGGAAAGAGCCCTGAAGGTTCTTGGTAAAATAGGTAATGATGAGGATTAAACTGAGATTAGCAGCATACAAGTACACCTTACCTCCAGCACCATATCTCTAATTTACAGCTAAATTCCACTTTAAAGTGATTATGAAGAAGGGAAGGTGTGCCCGGGTTTGGCTTAATTGTTATTCTTATTTACTTTGATAATTTGAGAATAACTTCTTCCCATACTTTCTATTGTTTTTTTAAAGAATTTTAAACAGCAATAATTAAAACATTTTAAAGATAAAAATAAGGAGAAAAAAAACAGGAAGGAAGGAAAAGAACAAATAAGAAAATCAAAAAGACCTTTGTGGAATCATATTTCTATCTCAACAACAGTAGAACTTGAGTTCAATAATATCTATAAACAGGATTCAGCATTTTGTGAATTTAAGTATGGGTGAATAAGTGGCACCATCATAATCATATATTACAAAGCAGATACCCTTTTATAAAAATATCTTACCTTTTTTTTTTTTTTACAAATTTTTGAGCATAGAATTTTTGGCTTATTCATCAATAACTTAGTCTCAGTATGTTAGCAATTGACATGTATATCCCTATATAGTATATATTTGATTGTATCTCTCTTAACACTGGACCTGCTCAGTGTTTATGCATGAGAAACCAATGTAAAGAAGTAAATTGATTTGTTCATGGTCACACATCTCTTCCATAGTATGAACTCAAATCGATTCTCCTGACATTTAACACAATGTTTCTCTTATTGCACTGAAGCTACCTATTCCACGCACATCTTTAGGAAAAATCATCCAGTTAAGCTATGATTCTCTTACCCTAACAATGACAATTAAGGATTCCACTATAGGCAAAAGAGGAAAAATTGAATAGAGTTTGAATAGATATGTCATCCAGAAATTTTGCTTTTAGTGTCAACCATTATATAAAATCAGTGTTTTAAGACATGATTAGAATTCCAAGCATAGCATTGGGTAAACATTATGCTTTGTGCATTATTATGAGATGACATAATTACTCACTCTCAAAGGACCAGCTGCTTCAGGGTGGTTGGCCAGTGTTATGCTCACATTTTTAAAACTATTTTAATTGGTAGTTGTCCATGAAATTTTTTAGTCAGTCAGATATGAAATGTATGTTTAAACTTGTTAGTATATATTAATCATATCTGCACTGTGTGGTCCCTAAGCAATGAGATGGACAGCTGATTGAAACCCTGAGTCACATAAGGAGTGGTGCAAAAGCAAAAAGAAATATGTTTACTCTAAAAAAAAATAAAGCCATAGGGTCTGGAGTGATAAAACAGAGGGGAAGGCACTTGACTTGCACAGGCTTGACCCAGGTTTTTTTCTGGTATCCCATATGATCTCCCAAGCCAGTCAAGCATGATACCTAAGTTCAGAGACAAGAATAACCCCTTAGCTCCCCCAGGTGTGGTACAAAAAATTTTAAAGCCATTCAGGAAGAAATAATATTACTGAATCTTAGTAAGAGAAAGGTTTTATCTAAGGGATTTGAGGCTAACTCAAGTTTTCATCAAGGTAAGAGCACCTGTAACTTAACCTCTTCAGCATTTAACTCCTTAAGAGAAGTTATTAAAAATGATAAGAAGGTTTTTTTCTACGTGGGGCAATCGAGCCATGTGATTGGGAACCCAGAGACTTAAAGAACACCAGCCATGCACTCTGCCTCTTCTCTCCCTCTTCTCTGCTGAGCCGGCCTACGAACCACAAGGACTGCAACCTCTCCAGAACCTGTACCCAAAAAGCGTGGCTGCTCCACGAACCCCTGAATTCCATTACTGTACATTGTAAGAAGCAATCTAAACAAAAATAAATAAATAAAAAGGTTCACGGCTGGCAAAAAAAAAAGTTTTTTCTAGAATTTTCATAATATATTATTGCCATGTAATAATTTTAATTGCTTTAGACAACTTAATAAAAATAAGTTATATAACATTAGATGTATGTGATCCCAAGGCGGCAAAGCCCAATGCTGAAATAAGACGAGAGATCATATAGATCTAATGGTGTACAATTTTTTTATTAAGTTACTCACAGCAATTATAAATTAGAAATCAGGGACCCGGGAGATAGCATGGAGTTAAGGCATTTGCCTTTCGTGCAAAAGGTCATCGGTTCGAATCCCGGTGCCCCATATGGTCCCCCGTGCCTGCCAGGAGCAATTTCTGAGCATGGAGCCAGGAGTAACCCTGAGCACTGCCGGGTGTGACCTAAAAACCACAAAAAGAAAAAAAAAAGAAATTAGAAATCAACAAATTTGAACCATTGCCAGTGACAGTGACAATTATTTATTGAGTACCTATATATTCTATTCTACACTAAGAACGTATCCATTATCCAGACATGTTTCATTTAGATGTTTCCAAAGTTTTATGGGTACTATTATTATTATATGAATATATTTTAGATAATATAGAAATTTGAGATATTGGGGCCCGGGAGATAGCATGGAGGTAAGGCGTTTGCCTTTCATGCAAAAGGTCATCCGTTCGAATCCCGGTGCCCCATATGGTCCCCCATGCCTGCCAGGAGCAATTTCTGAGCATGGAGCCAGGAGTAACCCCTGAGCACTGCCGGGTGTGACCCAAAAACCAAAAAAAAAAAAAAAAAAAGAAATTTGAGATATTGAAAAATATCAATATTTATAAACTTAATAAATTAAGGGTCTAGTTAGGAACCTAGATTTATTCATTTATTAGTTTAATGAATATTTGTTGAGAAATATCACACATAAAAGCAGTCACTTCTTGGAGAAAGAAATTGAGGACAGGGAATAGAGCATGACCTTTGTGAAGGTCTATGGGCACAGAATAAAGAACAAATTGAAAGGTGACAAGAGAAGATTCAGGCAGACAAGACCGTGGAAGTAACCTAAATGATGCAAAGTGTTGATGTCAACCAGGTTGTGATAGCTAGTATGCATAATACTTCTGTAACAATATTAAAAACCACAATATCTAAAATAAATAAGTTATAAAAATAATGTCTGCCACAGGAGTAGGCAAGGAAGAAGGAAGGGGAGGGAGTAGAGAAAAATTTGTAACATTGGTGGCAGAAAATGTATACTGTTCACTGAAACTCAATCATGAGCAACTTTGTAATTATAAAAAACAGCTTTTTTATTTTATTATGAACAACCTTGTTAACAAATGAATTTAAATAAGTAAAGTAATTTTTATACATTCCAAAGAAAAGAAATCTGAATGAACTGAAGATAGCCTTTGCAAGTAGAGCCAAAAGTGCAGCAGTGGTAAAAGAGAGAAGCAATGGAAAAATAGCCTCTTATTTTTAGTGTTCCCCATTTCCAGTGAGCTAAAATGGGGAACGCTAAAATAGATGTGCAGAGTGAAAAATAAATCTTTCTAGTTTCTGTGTTGACATTAAAAATCTTCATCAATGCAAAATATTTGAAGTCCACAGGCATATGATCTATAAATTACCTAAAAGTTCAATTTATTTGTTTCAAATAAAAGGGAGTTTAATGTAAAATGTTATAATTCTTAGTATTCAAAGTAACTAGAGCAAAAATTGTCTAAGATATTCTCTTAATGAACAAATAAAATGAGAAATATAATTTGACAGAAAGTTAACAAGGTTTTTTTGGATATTTAACCTCATTTTTCTTTCAACATTGTTATATCTGTGTTTCAAAAATGATTTATAGTGCATTTTAAATCATTATATTAATCATTCAAGAAAGATATTCTACAAAGAAAAACCATTTAAATTGTATTCCTTCTCAACCTAGTTAATATCAATGAAAGGACCAAAAAGTTTAGTGCATAAGGTTATTTCCTTGCATAAAGTTGGATCTCTGGCACTGTTTATTCCTGTTATTCCTGGGAAGCTCACTTCTGAGAAAAAAACCAGGAATATCCTCTGAACAGCTGGATTTGACCAAAATCCTCTGTCATCTTCCCTACATGTGGAAATAAAAGATGTAAATGACAAAGATGCTAGCATATGTATTCATGCAAGTATACCCTGGGTAATGCAAATATAGTCCTAGTGGACAAGAGTTCAGAAAGGAACATAACCAGTGGTTTGATACTAAACAAAGAACAAAAATTTGCTAGAGCTGGACATTTAATTGTGGATATGACACTGCAGCATCAAAGACACCCACCCACCCACCCCAAAAAACTTGAATCGAATTGGAGTTGCCTATAGAAGATTCATGAAAACAAAAGAGGGCTAGGTGGTCAACTTATTTGGTCAGTTTAGGGTTCCCTACACAAATTAGCACATATTATTCCAGTTCTCCTTGTGGAATAATATAAAACTGGGATGAGTTTTGGGGCCCGGGAGATAGCATGGAGGTAAGGCGGTTGCCTTTCATGCAAAAGGTCATCGGTTCGAATCCCGGTGCCCCATATGGTCCCCCGTGCCTGCCAGGAGCAATTTCTGAGCATGGAGCCAGGAGTAGCCCCTGAGCACTGCCGGGTGTGACCCAAAAACAAACAAACAAACAAAAATGGGATGAGTTTTAAAACAGCGATTGGTTGAATTTCCGTCCTTCCCACAGCAGGACTTGTCTATGTGTGTGCTAAGTGAGCCAATACTTGAACCCACCCTGGTGCTACCCAGGTTCATTCGGTTTACTTTCTCTCATCTCCGTCTTTACCAACTGTCTGCAAGTATTCTGTCCAAATATGAAATTTTAATGGCTTATTCCAGACCTCATAAATGTATATCACAGTCCTCATCATAGTCTTTGAACCGTGCCATGGTCGTGCCCTATATTTAATTTTCTTTCCTTGTTTCAGAGTCAATGACTGTATCCTGCGGGTGAATGAAGTGGACGTGTCTGAGGTTTCCCACAGCAAAGCTGTGGAAGCCTTGAAGGAGGCGGGCTCCATTGTCCGACTGTACGTGCGAAGAAGGAGACCCATTTTGGAGACGGTAGTAGAGATCAAACTGTTCAAAGGACCTAAAGGTAATTGAAGTAAAAATACCTCACGATAATACTAGTGACTATTGATTTAGCTAAAGTTTATGCCTTTTTCAAGTGCCACGTAGTTTTTAATTCCAACTATTCCTTTTTTCTGAGACATTTGAGTGGTTTTCTACAAAAGAAATGCTTTAAATAGGAACTCAAATAAGAAGACAAAATTATATACAAATGTTCTTATAAACAATAACATATTTCTCTAAAGTTTTAATCTCACTGGATCGTCCTAACTTGGGGTTGCATATAATATTGTGAAGTTTCTAATATTATTTCCAGATACAAATGTTTACCTCTTTCATTTAATAAAATGGAAGTGTGAAAAATCATTAAAATAGTTATTTCTCTGTTGAAATTAACAGAACTTTATATGATTTGTTTTGATTTTTCTTTGCCCATGTGTTCTATGCAAGTATTAAACCACATTTAATATTTGAAAGATCTAAAATAAAAGTATTTTAAAAGGTTCAGATGTCTCAAAGTAACATTATAGAAGACACATAAATAATGAGAGGAATTAAAATATTCATCTTTAAGAGTAGTCTTTGAGCATTATCTTCAAAATGATATTTAGTATTTGCTTAATGGAATTAAGCAATTAACAATTAGTAAAATCTAATTGTTAGTGATTTAAACATTATAGATTATTATGTTGTATCTTAATGGTTACTATACTTTTTATTAATGATTTCTCCTTCCCTGAAAATCTAATTGATATCTATTAAAATATGCAATTAAAATAAAATAAGTACCTTACCTTCCTGGAAAATAGCAAGTGCTATGTAAGATCTAAGACTTAAGAGTCAGAAATAACTGAATTTAAAAGTCTACTTTAACAACTTATTAGATTGACTTTGATTGGACCAATTCCTTATTATTCAGTGGCAATCATAATCATCAGTTACATAGAATTTATTAGAATTAAGTATTTATCTATTATTGCAATAAAATAAATAAATATTGCTGATTAAAAATGTAAAGTTCAGGGTTCAAAGTGATAGTACAGTGGATAGGGCGCTTGCTTTACACCTGGCCAACCCAGACTTGATTCTCAACATTCCATATGCTCCCACAGGCACCACCAGAAGTAATTGCTGAGTGCCAATCTAGGTGTAATCCCTGAGCATTGCAAGTATGATTCCAAGACAAAGAAATAAAAACAAAAACAAAGAAACCAAAAAATAAATGCAAACTATATCCAACTGTCCAGGGTGTTTTCACATTTTGGAATTCAGATGCTAAACTTGGGCAACTTTCTCAACAACTCTGAGCATTAATTTTTCCATCTACATAATAGAACTAATAATAATATTTATATTTAAAAATATAAGAATCAAGTGGGTCCTTACATATGATTTTAGAATAGTGTTTGATACAAATAGACTCAGAAAATCGTTAAATACATGTATATGTCATTTTCAGTCTTCTCTAGCACATAAGTTTGGTCTTCACAGAAATTGTTTGGAAGTATAAAGAAACTATTTAGAGACCCGTCTTGAGATAGATCAAAAACATTAAAATTGCATATTTAAGTATAAAATAAAAATAAACCATTTCTTTACCACAATACCTAGTAATAAAAGAATACTTTACTTCTTTTTATTTGGGGGGTTGAGCAATGCTCAGGGGGTACTCTTGGTTCTGTGTGGGTGTGGAACCAGTTCGGATGCTGGAAATTAAGCCTGGGTTAAGCACATGGGTTGGCCATGTGCCAGGCAAACACCCTACCAGCTGTGCCATCACTCTGACCCCAGAAAATACTTAATTTTATTTTTAAGAATTTTCATTTGGAAGATTGGCAATACCAACAGTGTTCAGGATTTACTCTTGGCTCTGCTCTGGGGTCAGTTCTAGCAAAGCTTGGGTGGATCTATGCAGTACTGGGAATTAAATAAGGTTCAAATGCATGTAAAGCAATAATATCTTAGCTTCTGTATTATAAAACAGGACCTACAATCATATTTTGTAGTACTTTAAATTAAACAAATGAGCATCACTTTATATGTAGTAGAATTATATACATAAGTATGTACATATAAAATATAGCTATTTCAATAATTCAGTAAAAAGAAATTATTTGTTATAGTCATAGACAAATATAATTCATTCTGAACTGTGTTCACCTTTGAGCTTAGAGTATGGCAAGCCTTGCCTGGATGTGGAGAGAGCCTATAGGGACAGCCAAGCATTAATTTACTAGGAAAATTCATTGATAACCTGATGAATGTAGAATACACAAAGTATAAGTTACTGGATTACTTACATGTATAGAGAAATAGATATACATAAATTTAACTGCAATAAGAAGAATCATAAAAGTGTTAAAATTGATTTTACATCCCTGAATACAAATGCATTTCAAATCTCTATATAGTGGATCACCAAGTACTTTTGGGATTATACTGACTTTGTCATAAATTTTCCCTATACCCTAAAAAGGTCACTGATAGTATTTGTTACTTTATATAAAGTTTTTTGATATAGAGAAAAAATCTATTATAGTCATTAGTTAAATTTCTAATACAGAAGTCAGAGAGAACTCAAAAGACTAAGTAAGAACAAATTCTGTATGCAGAAGGCCCAGGTTTAATCCTCAACATTTTACTGTCCCCTCAGTATACTGGAAGGAATCCTTGAGCTCAGAACCAAGTATAATCTCAGATACTATCAGTTGTGAACCAATGATACAAATTAAAAAAAAAAATTTTCTAATTTCTTTCCCTGAGACTTGAAATTATGAATCAAATTAAACTGAAAAATTAAGTTGGATTCTATGCTAGTTCTGCTGATACTTTGTAATAAAAACTTCACTTGGCATCTTCTAATTCTTTATTTTTTAATGGTTACATATTTAACATAAATGACTAATGTAGAACTCATCCCCTGGGAAGGTACGTACACTTTGGGAGGTTAAAATAAATCTACTGTAATACTGATAACCAATGGCAGAATCAGTGACTTCAATGAGAAAGAGGAAGTCAATGAACTCCAGTTCGGAGTACAATTAAATTAGCTCTGTAACCATTCGAGCTTTGTTTCATAGGTCTTTATCTACCCATCATTGGACACACAGTCATTTTCCATAGCAAATATCAATAGTCTAGCAAACTAATTAACATGGATTATATGGATATAGAAAAGAGCTATCTGGATATGATCATTCACTGAAATCAATTATTCAACAAATTGTATATTTTTGCACTTTGCACAAATCCAATGAGACATCTTAAAGAAATTAAAAGATAGTTTTTACTATAAAGAAGAATTTTATTAAAATAAACAATATGAGACTTCTCTATTGAAAATTATTTGCATTTAGAGAAATATTTGAATAATTGAGATACTTTTAATCAAAATCTTTAATATAAAAATCAGGAATTGTGTTAATTTTTGGGGGGGGCCACACCCGGTGATGCTCAGGGGTTACTCTTGGCTATGCGCTCAGAAGTCACTCTTGGCAGGCACGGGGGACCATATGGGAAACCGGGGGATCGAACCGCAGTCCATCCTAGGTTAGCGCAGGCAAGGCAGGCACCTTACCTCCAGCGCCACCGCCCGGCCCCAAAGGAGTTCCCTGACCGGGAACCGAAAAAAAATCAGGAATCGTGTTAATTTTTATCTCTGAATAGTCAAGTGCATTTTATAAACATCTTGAGTTTTAAATACTTCTTTGTATGTATTTGTGTATATCCAGTGATGAAACTCAATGCCTCACACATGAAGACAAATGCTCTATCACTGAGCTTAATATCCAGCCTATTTACAGATAGTCTTAAAACATGGACTATTTTTGCTTTGAGATTATTTTCTTTATTTTCACTTGGGTCAAAAGGTAAAAATAGCATTATTAAAATGATAGGATTCCTTGAAATTATAATTGTAATTATAATTTAAGTTATAATATGTACAGAATGTGTACCCTGATTTTTATTCCATGTATTTGTCCACATTACTATTTTTTACATGACCTTTGGTTTCTTTGGTTCTGTGTCAGTGTTAATCTCAACCAATATTCGGCTGACTGTTAATTTGTAGCTATTAATGTGTTATTTGGATAATGGGTACTACAACTTTATAATGTCTTTTCTAAAGAATATATAAAACTTTCCCAGTATTACAGTTTCATATTTGGTCATTGTTTGCATGTGGTCAATAATTTGGGGAAAAAAAAGTGAGTAAGCATACATAAAAAACTGTTCGGGGAAATTTATTTAAACTTGTCAAATGACCAAAAATATTCTTGAAAGAAAGTCTGAAGTTCATGTGTAAGTTCCAGGAAACAGATTTGCAATAAAAGGTTTCTAAAATAGATTTGTCCAAAAATATTTTAAATCTTACCTTCAGACCTATATAATGTGCAGACTGTTTTGGTAGCCTATGCCAAAATGCTTAAATCTGTACTTTAATTAAATGTGTTCTCTTAAATTCTCTTGCTGCTTAAAACTAATATAACTGGTTAAAAGCCTTATTAGATGCATTCGTCATATCCTTTGTAAACCATTTCCAACATAACTACCTAGTTCTTTAAAACATCACTGCCATTATGTCCATATGTTCACCAGCTCTTATCTGATCTTCTCTAATGGATTTAATGGTAAAGCCCTCTCTCTTCTGCCTACATTTTTTCTAGATATGTAGTCAGAAAATTATGGCCCTTGTTATGTTTTCTCTATTGCTTCACAAAGTTTCCTGTGGTCCTCAGCTAATGGATGAAATCTAATTGTCTTGCCATCACATTTCGGAGACCATATCCTCTAATCAGCATTTCCTTAGCAAAAACATTTACTTTAAACTTTTTCTCCTTTCTCATTTGCTGATCTAGGATACTGGCACTATGACATTCTATAACCACCTACCTTATCCCATTCACACAATTGGCATGTATTTGGGGGAGGGGGGTTTACTACCTGCCAAATAGAATCTATTTCCCAAGAGCCAACCCGCGGTTCACTTCCATGACCTTCACAAAAATATGGCTATTACCACCAAATTAGCTAGTTTGTGAGTCCTTGAATTTTGTTTATTGAATTAATTTACAACACTACTGTTCCTAATGATATTAAAATTACACGTGCTGCGCTTTTATCAGACTGTTTTATATCTCTCAATGTGTCTATGCCCATGATTCATTCATGTTAATTTCTCACCACCTTTCAAGTATGTTATCTTTTGTCCACTCTTGACTCTCTGGTTTGTCTCTGCAGTCCCTTTGATCTTGATGCTCTTAGTCTTTTTGGCTTCCATTAGTTATCAAGCCAGGTGCTATTTCCTGCTGTCTACACAATAAATAGGTGAGTGGTCAGGAGGAAGTCTGTTTTCCTATGTTCCTATCTTTAAGTATTCTTATTCCCACCCCTAATTTATTTCTGTGATCTGCCTTATTGGCAGTGTCTTACATCAATAAGATTTAAGTCTACTATTTGTCTAGACTAGACACTACTATTTGTCTAGACCAGGCACCCTTCAACTGGCACTATAATGTCACTATTAACCAAATTAAAAGCAACCTTTCACTTATAAGACCTCCTAAAATGTTTTATTTGTCCTTTTTCTATTCATTCTTTTATTTGCCTCTAAGCAAACCAAAGAGTATTAGAAAGGCTATTTACAACCCAAATTAAAAAGATGATCACTGCTAATTCTATTACTTAAGTATTTATAATCTCTACCCTGGCATGTGCTAAATGAAAACATTAAATGAACATATGAAAACATGTCTTAGATCGAATCAGTGATCAAATTGTATAGTAAATAAGAGGAATTGGAATGGGGTTATAGAAGCATCCAAGATTGGAAATATCACAGTACGTTTACAGTAGGAAAAAGGAATTACAAAGGTGAAACTAAAAAGTTTATTGCCAAAATGAGCCCATTAGGAGAGAATTTTTGTGTGTTCCCTACATTCACACTATATCATATTTAGCTTTTAAAAACACTGTTTGAAGCAGATAACATTTTCTCAATTAAAAAATTAATTTCAAAGTAATTTTAAAATATATTACTGAGAATTTTTATTTTGTTTAACAAACCTTCCATGAATAAATTAGTGAAAGTTAAGTATTTACTTGATAGCTATCTGACATTCAAACAAAATATCTAAGATGCAATAACTGCATATTTAATTCCTTTCTCTAACCCATTGTTTCCCAAAGTGGATGATAGCACACCCTGCGAACACTAGAATAAGGAGAAGCAGGATGGACAGTTGTAGACTCAAGAGCAATTGAAGGACATTTTCTGTGTCCACTTAAAGAATAGTTAAAGGGGCTGAAGCTATAGCCTAATTGGTAGGGTATTTGCCTTGCACATGGCCAACCCAGGTTCTAACCTGGCATCCATTATGGTCCCCTGAGCCTGCCAGAAGTGATTTCTGAGCACAGAATCAGGAGTTACCCCTGAGAACTAGGTGTGGCCCAAAAACAACAAAAAAGAAAAGGTGAATTAACAGTAACATTTGTTGAAAAAAAGCAAGAAGACAAATAAGTCTGACAATCTCTGCAATCTATCTTATTTCTCTCATTATGCTAGATACTAAGATGCTCAAAGTGAACTTTCTTTAAGTTGATATGAGATATTTATCCTCTAATTTTCAGAGATGGTTATTTAATTGACTGGCATGCTTACAATTATATTTTCAGTAGCAGGTTCTGAAATTGTAGGTACTAGCCATAAAGTAGTACACAGTAAAAGCTGAATAATGTACTTTATTTAAAAACTAAATGCATCATCTTTCATGGAATACAAAAATTACCTACATTGGGGTCGGAGAGTTAGTTAGCATGGAGGTAGGGTGTTTTCCTTGCATGCAGAAGGATGGTGGTTCGAATCCCGACAACCATATGGTCCCCCAAGTCTGCTAGGAGCAATTTCTGAGCGTGGAGCCAGGAGTAACCCCTGAACACTGCTGGGTGTGACCCAAAAAAAAAACCAAAAAATTATCTACATTAAAATGTGTTTTATCCTCTTTAATAATGGATAAATTGTTGTCAGTATTCACCTAACACAATTTGGAATTGTTTTGATTATCGAGGCTTTCAATTATTTAAAATTCAATTGTTCATACTCAAGCAATTTACAGTGTAGAAACTGAGCACAAATGTTATGTAACTCTTCTGATTACTGGTATCCAGTTATTTACTGCATCGAATGCTGCTATAATTCATTCCTCTTTCTTGCCATGGAGGTAAATTACAATGTGTATTTATTTTTAATGTATGTACAAATGTGTCTCTGAATACAGGCAAATTTACTCTTTATTCAGGCCCATGTTTCAGGCTGAGAGTTTTAAGTAATGGATGTTAAAGGCCCATACTAAACAATGGTATGACTCTTACATAGAACAAATAGAAAATTCAATTGTTTGGCATGAGGTCTCAAAACACTACATTTTCTTTTTCAGTGCAATGCTTTAGTCCTTTTATATTACAAAAACTAGTTCCTTGAGTACAGGGATTTTGCTTCTGTTTCTTTATAATGCTGCCTTTTATTGAAGCACAATATTCAGTATAAGAAACAAAATGTCTATTTGAATTATGCTAGGGTCATCATGGATATAAATTGTAGGGAAAACACCACACAGAACCACCCCCTTCCTTAAACATCTTTTTTTAGCTACACAAAATACATACATTAATATTAACTTATTTCCAGGAACTTTCTAACTTGTTGTAGTTTCTTCTTTCTTCTCTTTTTTCTTTTCTTCTTCTTTGTTTTAATCTCCTTCATCTTCTCCCCTCCTTCTCAGCTCCTCCTCCACCTCCTCTTCCTTCTGCTCCTCCTCCATCTCCTTCTTTTTCTCCTCTTCTATTCTTCTTCATATCTTTCTTTCTTTCTTCTTTCTTTCTTTCTTTTTTCTTTCTTTCTTTTTTCTTTCTTTCTTTCTTCCTTTCTTCTTTCTTTCTCCTTTCTTTCTTTCTTTCTTTCTTCTTTCTTTCTTTCTTTCTTTCTTTATCTCTTTCTTTCTTTTCCTCTTCTACCCCAATCTTTCTGCCTTTTCCTTTCCTTTTCCATACTCTTCATCCACCTTTTTCTCTTCCTCCTTTATTTCTTTCTTCTTTATTTTTGGGCCACATGTAATTTTTCTTAAAACTTCTTCCTGGTTCTATACTTAAGGATCACTCCTGTTGAGCTCTGGGGAACATGTGGGGTACTGGGAATCAATCCAGGTAGCTATGTGCAGAACAAGTATGTATACTATGCATTTTTCTATCCAAAACCCTGTTTAAGTTTTCCTCTTATTTTTAAGTTATTGTATTATATCAGGTAATCTCAAAAACGATTCCTCTGTTTGTGCTCCAGGAGGAATTGGGACACCAAATGAGGTGCCAGGGATCAAGCCTTCCTCAAGACAAGCCTAGTAATCATTATTTTTAGCCTACTTTAGTCTTTCTTGCGTATATAAATTATTTATGTTAATTCTGTTTGTTTTGTCTAAAGAAAATGTATATATGAATTGAGAGGTTCTATAAACTAATATTTGAATAGTCTTTATAATGTTATCTATAAGAAAGCTGTCTCTGGATAACTTTGCAGCAAATTGTTTATTCATTAAAAAGCAAACCACAAATATTTTTTCTGTAATTCTATGCAGTTTAACAAAGATACTAGGGAGACTAAAACAATCTTTTGATAAATCCTTTAAAACTAAGGAAAGATGCTACATCTCTTTTTGCTTGTTTGTTTGTTTGTTTTTGGGGTGCACCCTGTGATGCTCAGGGGTTACTCCTAGCACTGCATTCAGACTTACTCCTGGCAGTACTCAAAGGACCTAATGGTATGAAGTTTCAAATTTTGGTAGGAGCGGTTGCAAGGCAAATGTCCTACATGCTGTATTGTATCTCTGGCCCCCTCCTCATTTTTGCTCTGGAAAGCAGTAGTGCCATTGTTAACTTATCTTGCTTACATCTTTGTTACTTAAAAGTAGCTCATAGATTTTACAAGAACCCAAATTTGACCTTCATATTGAAAAAATGTATTGTTATAGATGCAGTTTTGTGAGGGTTTGCCATTCAGCAGCAGACATTGTTTATTCAGCAGGACATTTGCCAGTATAAATATTTATTGTATAATATTGTTCCAAGTTTTAAAAGTAAATGTATTGCTACAGTAAATTCTATGACTACAAATCTTTTCATTTTATAGGCAATGGCAGGGCAGTTTTATAAAAAGATTTTAGGATTTGGAAAGCACATTGGTTTATTTTTGTAACTTTAGGTGTTTTAATTTGGGGGGGCTTGGAAGTCAACCAGAGTTTAGCCCATGTGCAATGTATCTCTGTTGTCCCCCATTAGTATAAATGTTGCTATAAACTAGTCATTTTAAAGAAGCTGCTTTGGTCACTGTAAGGGTTTTTTAGGTACTTGGTGGATCCTCAGTGCTCAATATATTTAAATTGTTCATCTCTGATAATTTTTAAAGAAGAAAATCTGTGAAGAACATAATCATCAATTTATTCAATGAATACTAAAAGTATTTATTAACTTCATCAGCCTTAAGAACTAACTCAAAGTAATGACAATAATAAAACAATGTCAGATTTTCTCCCAAGTACTTTTTTAGAGCAATGGCATCTACCTCACCTGAAATAATTCAATTCTTCTCTGCTGACTGCAACTGGACTGAGGCTAAATTCATCATAGTTCCCTAACTAAATCCATTTTGAACCCTCAACTTATCTACCAGTATGCATTAAATTATTCTTCCTCTTACAGAACATTGAGATCCAATAAAATTAAAGCTTACAGTATTTTTAATTCATGAACCATGGCTCCCAATTCTATTAGCTGTCAGTCAAAAACCATGTACTACATGATCTTTGTCTAAGAGTATAATTGAATTGCAGCTAGATACCTTGAGTACTTTCTTACTGAAAAGTTAGTGGGAAATATATATAATCAAAACTCTGTTTTAATATTTATAAAGAAGTTAGGTTGGGTATTTTTCAGCATGGAATAGCACACATCAAACTTAAACTTGGAAATTCACATAATATTAATAAATGCTGATAATTATAAATCAAGACTATTAAGAGTGTAGTTAGAATAAAATAAATATGAAAATAATGAAGAAAATAAATGAGGCATCTTTATTGGTGGATAGAATTTATAGAAATAAAGGATGCAAATATACTTTATTATAGGCCATAGACATTGGTTTCTGAGACCAAAGAGATAATAGACTTTCACTCAGTCAATTTGGGTTTGATTCTAAGATCATATATCGTTCACAAGACATCACCAGAAATTAAAATCTTAGTAAAATTCAGGAGTAAACATTGAGTACAGCTAAGTATGGTCCTAAAAACAAAAACAATTAAAAAAACACTTTTCTTCTCAGGAATTTAAAAATATATATTTAGGTTTTGTAGTTGAGTCATATGGAAATTTTAATCATTATAGACTATTTAACTGAAGCAACTGAAGAAGCTGATACAACATATCACCCTTCAATTTATCAATAATGTATCAATGTTTCATACTGCATAATAATATAACATATTAATATATTACATTACCATAAACTCACTTCCAGATTATGAGAACAAATTAATTTGATCTAATTCCATAAATTACCTATTAAAATCTTTTGAAAATCGAACAAAAGGCATAAGAAAAAATAGATAATGACAATTTGCTCATAGTTATAACAAAAGGAATGAAGATTAATTTGGAAAAATATAGTGATGAAACTGTGACTAAGGAAAGAAGTTATGGTGGAGATGCTCTTGTCCCACCCCACAACTGGTCTTTTCATAATAATACATTATGGATTAACAAAATTCTGAGACCTCTTACAAACTGATACCACTGCATCTGAACAAAATGCATTGAATTCTGCTAGTCCAGGGGTCTCAAACTCAATTTACCTGGGGACCGCAGGAGGCAAAGTCGGGGTGATCCTTGAGTGCAAAATCAGTAGTAAGCCTTGAACATTGGGGGGTGTGACCCAAACAAATAAAACAAAACAAAACAAGAAAAGATTCCTCTAGGGAAGGGCCACAAAATGTTGTACGGAGGGCTGTTTCAAAAAAGCAAATGAACCTTGTTCCTGGGAGACTTTAAAATGGGAAAAGTGGGCAATAATGCTGATGCTCTCTAATGAAATTTAGGTTTTATAATTTTAGTGACTCTGAGTTAAAGGAATTACTCAGTTAGATATACCTGAGTACAGCACATTTAAAGGACTCTCCAAAGTCAGTAAGGTTTGAAGTTCTAACAACAGTGAGGCACTTAACCATAGCCCTCACCTAGCTCCTTCCCTGCCTATTATTACAAAAGAATTAGGGTACAAGATATGCACATTCCTTTCTGTAGCTCAAAAAGAAAAAGTATAATATAGACTAAAGGAAAAGGTAGAGAAAATTATATACAGTGTAAATGAGAGAAAAGTGTCTGATGGAGTCTTTCAAGAAGGAACACAATGAAAGTATTCTGCTCTTTTTATTTTTATGACACACCCTGCAATACTCAGGGGTTATTCCTGGCTCTGCAGTCAGGAATTACTCCTACAGGGTTCAGGGGACCAGACAAGGTGTCAGTAATCAGATACAAGTCTGTTACTTGGAAGACAAGCATCCTACCCACTGTCATTAGCAATTAAATGAAAAAGAAGAAGAATCTTTTTCTTGTAATATCTTAAGAAATTAAGCAAGCTATTGTGCACTATTCTTAGTGTTCTATATCTCTTTTAACGTTTGGAAGATAACTACCATGTACTTTTATTTTATGTACAAAGACAGAAATTTGGTAACTTTCCTAAAAATAACACATGGTGTCAGAGCCAGGACATGAAGCATGAACCTGACCTCGGAACTAAAGCTCAGAACTCCCATAAAACCAGGGCCTTCAGATCCTTCATGAAGAAAAATTCAAGTACTGCAGAGATAGTTCAGGAGCGAGCATGCTTGCATTGCATGCAGCCAAGGGAATAGTACCAGTGTTATCATTTTATACTTGTAGCACTTCATGCATTCTATGAGAGTGTGGATACCCCTAAAGAATTATCAGGACCTGTACCTTATCCCCTTATCCCACAATTATTTCAAAGCTTATCTCTACTTTGTGTTGTTTAATACTTTATTTTCATTTCTTGATACTCCATATATGAGTAATCTTTTAATTTTTTTTCTTATTCTTAACATTCATTACACCCTATAATTCTATCCCAGTTGCAGAAAAATGAGAGTTTCATCTTTTAGAAACTGAGGGGATAGTCCAGTCAGAAGGGTGAGTGTCTTGCATGGGGCAAATTTAAGTTCTATACCTGATACCATATCTGGTCTCCCAAGTCCTGCCACAAATGATTTCTAAGTGAAGAGCCAAGAGTAAGTCTTTAGCATTACAGGATATTCCCCCCCACACACACACACACAAAGGTTTCATCTTTTCTCATAGCTGAGTAGTACTCCATTATGTATAAAAACCACAACCTATTTATTCGCTCATTGTTGTTACGTATTTAGGTCATGTAGAATTTTGGATGGTGTAAATAATGCTACAATGTATATAGATGTATATATCCTCTCAAATTAATAAATTTTAGATCTTTGGATAGATTCTCCAGCTTGGGAATACAATACAATCACACAGAAGCTCTGTTCTTAATTTTTTGAAGAAAATGTTTAGAGAGCCATTTTCTAAAAAGACTGATGATAACAGTTCTACCAACAATAAATGAGTTTACTTTCTCCAGAACCTTATTTTATGAGGACCATTTTTGCTAAGTTGAGGTGATATTTTATCCTTTTAGTGTTTATTTCTCTGAGACCAGTGATGATGACATTTTACATATACTTATTTATCAATTCTATGCCATCTTCGAAGAAGGGTATCTTATTCTCCTCTCTCCATTATTATGGAGTTCTTTTTATTTTTGAGCTCTGAGAATATTTTTTTATCTCTTCAATAATAGCCCTTGTATTATATATGATGTGTCAGTATTTTTTCTCAAATGGTCAAATGTCTTTCATTTAATACCTCATTTCTTTTATCATGCAGAGAATTTTCAGTCCCATTTGTTTATTTATATTTTTCTTTTCCTTGCCAAGAAATTAATTATTTAAAGAATTTTCTAAATACAACATTATTCATAATCCTGATTATGCTTTCCTTAGTTTGTTTTCTAGAAATCGGGTTGATATTAATAGCTTAGTCAAATTTGAATTACTTAATGTGTATGTGAGTAGAAGAAAAATGTAATTTTTATTTTATTGTGATTATAGTTTTCATAGAACCATAAATGCAACAACATGGCTTTTATTTTTACATACCTGGAAAAATCCCAGTTGATAGTTGAGCATGATGCATTTAAATGCTGTATTCTAGTCACTAGGATTTTATTGAGGATCTTTGCATTAGTGTTCATTAAATATTTATCTTGAAAATAAATTTTAAGATATTTTGTGTAAGCATATAGTATCAAGAAACAGGAATACTGAATAGCTTCTAGGGAACACTTGTTTTTTTGTTTTTTTGTTTTTTTTTTTGTTTTTGATTTTTTTTTTTT
>PVKC010000499.1:0-38427 GCA_004027635.1 Crocidura indochinensis | reverse complement strand
GAAGTGTTTAGGAGATTTCTGTTTCATCCACTTACTTCTAGAATCCTATTATAAATTGGTCACAATAATTTGTATTTCAAAGTTCTTGTACTTCTGATGTATATGTAGTAAATTAGTTCCTTTAGTAACATATAAATTAGGGTTTTCTTTTATCATATGGCCAAGGTTGTTTTATTATTCTACTTATTGTTTGCAAATCACAGTTTGGTTTTATTGGTTTGTTGTATAATTTATTTGTTTGGAATTTTATCATTTCTCTCTACTTGGTTTTCCTTTTTTGTTCATTTTTCTAATTTCATAAAATATGAGACTAAGTTATTTATTTGTTCTTTTTGTCCTTATAAGCACCTATAATACTATGAATTTACCTCTTACTAGAGCATTTACTTCATTGAAGTTGTGATAATGTGTCTTTATTCTCATCTGTATCAAGAATTTATATTTCTTCTTTAAATTTCACTTTCATCAAATAGTTTTTCAAAAGCATTTTTTCTGTTTGTTTCACTTTCAAGTGTTTGAGTTCTCACACAGATGTCTCTGGTAGGAGTTCCAAGGCCTTTGTCAGGATCTATTAGTGCCGGAGAAGCCTCCATTTTCTCTTTATGTCGCACTGGGAAGCTGCAATAGGCATTTGCCTCTCTACTCTGTTGTGTGCTGGAAATTAAGGTTTTTTTTCTATTCTGATAACATCTGACATACTGTCTCTGATGCTCTTCCCTCTCATTCAGGAACATATATACTGCTGCTTGGACCTAGTAGGTATTAGATGGGAGTAAGGGAGTAATCTGCATCAGCAAGGTGTGGTAGTCTGATCATATCTCTAAGACCATCTTTCCATATTTGGCATGGTTCATTCCCAAGGGCAAGTAATATAGAGGTCAAATATGGTCTACTTACTATGGCTTGCTAAAAGGCACTTTAAAAAATTATAATAATAAGGTTAGACTAGACGAGCAATAGCAAAGCTAATAGGGCATTTGCCTTGCAGCCTACTCACCTGGGCTCAATCCTCAGCATCCCATATGGTTCCCAAAGCCTACCAGGAGTGAGGTCTGAGCACAGAGCCATAAGTAACTTCTGAGGGCCCGGGAAATAGCATGGAGGTAAGGCGTTTGCCTTTCATGCAAAAGGTCATCGGTTCGAATCCCGGTGCCCCATATGGTCCCCCGTGCCTGCCAGGAGCAATTTCTGAGCATGGAGCCAGGAGTGACCCCTGAGCACTGCCGGGTATGACCCAAAAACCAAAAAAAAAAAAAAAGAAAAAAATAAGTAACTTCTGAGAGAGTGCAGCTGCATTTTTGGTCCCCCCTCAAAAAATATTATAAAGGATAAAAGGAAATAACTTTTTAAGTTATTGGAAAAATAGATACATTATAAAAATGTTCATTTTTAATTTTATGCTAAAATATTTTAATATAGTATACACTTTAGTGAAGATCTTATTATAAAATGTAATAATAAAAACCAAGAAAATGTATAATAATGTATTAATAGGTTTGCACATACGATATATTTAAACATTTAGAGCTATAGGAATTAGAAAAAGAAAATATGTCAAAATAAATAAAAATATTTATAATATTTATATTATATAAATATAATATTTATAATATATAAGCATAGATATAAATATATAATAAATAAATATAAATATATAAAATAAATATAAAATATAGCAGTATAGGGGTGGGCGCAATAGAACAGCAGTAGAATGTTTGCCTTGCACAGGGCTGGCTGAACTAGGAGGACCACAGTTCCCCAATGTCCCATATGTTCCCCCAAGCCAGGAGTGACTTTGGAGCGCATAACCAGGAGTAACCCCTGAGCATCACCGGTGTGGCCCCAAAATAAATAAATAAATAAATAAATAAATAAATAAATATGTGTGTATCAGAATAAAGAAATCAACATTTGTAGTATTTGAAATGTGGAAGACAGCTTATTAGTTAATATTGAGAAAATTGCATCAGTTGAAAAACAGCTGCATCTCTTTTTTTTTTTTTTTTTTTACTTTTTTTTTTTTTTTTTTTTTTTTTTTTTTTTTTTTTTTTTTTTTTTTTTTTTTTTTTTTTTTTTTTTTTTTTTGGTTTTTGGGCCACACCCAGCGGCGCTCGGGGGTTACTCCTGGCTATTCTCTCAGAAGTCGCTCCCGGCAGGCACTGGGGACCATATGGGGAACTGGGGGATCGAACCGCCGTCTGTCCTAGGTTAGCGCAGGCACCTTATCTCCAGCGCCACCGCCCGTCCCCTGCATCTCTATTTTTTATTTAAATCCAAATAATATATAATTCAAATGTTAATTTTTGTATCAAAATGAATGTAACTGTAAAGATAGAAATGATTAAATTTAACTATTAAAGTTGGAAACATTATTCATTTAAAGCAAATGAAAAGAAAACAAAATTATAAAGTATAAATGTAGATTTTTAATTCAAACATCCTGAACCACTTTGCTTCTAATAAATATATTTATTTATATGATGTCCAGTCTTATTCATAAAGAGAGGATTGTAATGTAGGAGTTACATCTCAACATTTTAATTTCTACCTGGCTAGAGAAGTTTTACTTATTATCTAGACCAATCACATAAAATTACAAAATGATTTATTAGGTAAAATTTATATTTTAACTATATCAAAATGCAATTCAATTGGCATAGAAAGGGGAATTTATTAACCACTAAGATGAAGTTTAGGAAACCAACATAAAGCTCAATCATTTGACTCTGTGACATAAGTCTGTTGTGGGAGAAGAGAAATGTTCTTCCTCAGAGCAGAACCTTTGATGTGAGCTGCTAAAGTTTAGAGAATTTTTGAAACCGTTTAGACAGAAAGGGAGTTCAAAGTGGCCAAATGGATCGACTTAACACCTGCATTGTATTGCTTTAGAAGTGTATTATCAGAGATATCTTTTTTTGTTTTGTTTTTTGTTTGTTTGTTTGTTTTGTGTTTTTGGGCCACACCCGGTGACGTTCAGGGGTTACTCCTGGCTATTCGCTCAGAAGTCGCTCCTGGCAGGCACGGGGGACAATATGGGGAACCGGGGGATCGAACCGAGGTCCGTCCTAGGTAAGCGCAAGGCACCTTACCTTCAGCGCCACCGCGGCCCCCCCAGAGATATCTTTTAATTGTGGGACTTGGTCTATCTCAAAAGGGAGACTCATCTGTTTTTATATTCCAGTCTCATTATCAGTATTCTTGTAAGTGGGAATTGCATTCATTGTAAAATTCCTTAGTCAATCTATTTCAACTATAAACTGTTTTGATAAGTAAGGATCATTATCAGCATCTACAGCAAGAATAGTAAAATCTCAACGTGCATTTTCCCATTGCTCATATAACAAATTGTACTCAAAAAATGGTATAAAACTGTGTGTTGAAAGAGGCTCTTTCATCTACTGGTAAAGTTGCTTTATACTCTTGGAGAACAGTTTTAAAATAGCTCTTACATTTTAAATCCTCGGGCTATTTGACATAATGATTCTACTTCTAGGAACTCATCCTAAAAATGCATAAGTGTGAAATCGCAAAGTGAATTGCAGAAACGTCTCATGTGAAAAAAAAGACAATATAATCAACTTAAAAGAATACATAATACAAAAAAATTCTATGCATTCATATAATACTGTCAGCTGTTTAAGAAAAATAAAATTTTAATGACCTTCATTCTGATGGTACTCCATTCAGTGCTGTGTAATTTTTCTCTTATTTTATAACATTCTTTTTTCTCTAGTTTTCCAATATAAAATTATTTTTTGCTTCTCAAAAATATGTAAGTAGACAAAAAGTAGATTTTAAAAACAAGAAATTTTTTATGTATTAGTAAGGAAGAAAAATCCCACATATTGCTATTCCCTGATATACAGGTAGTGTATATATCATTATTTTATTCAAACAGAGAAAAGCTACAATTTGCTTCTATAAATTCAGAGCATATGCAGATTAAAAACTTGTAATAATGACTAACCATAGAGAGATTGTGACTAAAAAAGAATAAAACAGGTCTTTTTACTTTTCTTTTTTCTTGAAACCTTTTGAATTTTCTATCATGAATATTGATTACATTTTTGTTAGATAACACTACCTCAAATGACTCTATGTGTCTTAAGATAAAATTTCTGCTTTTCATGAATACTTTAACAGGTTGCTCAATAATTTTATTTTATTTTATTTCTGGACCAAAAGAAAAATAGGATATTGGATACCTAAAAATATAAATTACCAGAAATACAATATCATGTATTTTAAATATGACCTAGTTTAAAAATGACAATATGAGTGAGAAGGACAAGAGGTCAAGGGTCAATAATATTAATACAGGTTAAATATGATCCATTATTTAAAAGGTGTGATCATCTATTGTGAGTGTGTTAAGAGTTAAAAATTACATGCACAACAAAATGCTAATAAACTATAAAATAGCATTAATACTTATAAAACTTAAACTGTTAAAGTGCATGTAAATCAGACTGCACTTGATATATAACTTGAAATATTTGGATACCTAAATACTGAAAATTCTGCTTTTGTGTCTTAAATAAAAATTTAGTTCAATATTTTTCACCAGTGCCAAGGAATAATACTAAATCAGACTCTGCTCTTCTTCAATGCCCATGATGTAATTATAATCTTAGAAGTACAATCCTTCAATCAGATCTGTTTCAAACTAAAATATTTCACATTTAAATCAGAATGCTTTATAAATATTATGAACAATCTCATTTGAACCAAGATGAATCAAAGCTATTGTTTGTCCTCTATCAAAACTAATCTTGTCTTTTAGAAAATAGACTTTGGACTTTTTTGATGGATTTTTTTTTCCTTCAGACATTTCAAGTATTTTTTCCTTTGCTAGTCTGTCTTTCCCAGGTGTTTGCACTTTGATTTTCTGATGAATTGAAGTCACATGTGTGATTTTTACATTTTCTGAAGATACATATTAGAATCAGAGGTGTATAATTTTTAAGAGTATCAAGCCTGATATTTAGCCCTAAAGCAAAATTTACATTTTCAAATTTCTCTAGTGAGAAGCTAAGTTCTGGGGATTCTAAGTATGATAAATATTAAAAGAAAATTTATTTCTACCATTTCTGTTTTGAAAAGCATTGTATCAACTTGCTTACCAATGTTCTCTAGAATGTCACTAACAACAGGCATTTCGTATTGGCCCTAGCAAGACTAGTAGTAATGTTTCTTGATAACTCTATAAGATAGATTTGAAATTAAAACGAATCCTTGAAAATCAATATGAGTATTTGGCAATTTACCAATTAGTTGACATTATGTGACATTACATTGGTCTCTTTTAAATCTTTCCACCAGCACTTAGAACTTAGCTTTGATTCATTCATTTATTTACAGGAAGCAATGTGACCACCTCAATGAAAAGTCATGTTAAATTATTTTGTTCATTAACTTAGTTGATACAATTCATTGTTGTAATTCACAACATTTTTTCATCGTATTTATTTTTTTATTTTTATTTTTTATTTTGACCATATTGGCTTACATATCTTTCACAGTAATATTTTAGGTACATAATGACATTGAATCAGGGGAATACCCATTACCAAATTTGTCCTCTCTCCATCCCCGTTCTTTTCCTGCAACCGTATCCCCTACCATCGCCCCCACACCGGGCTGCTAGAGTAGGTGGTCCCCTCTTTGTCTAGCTTACTATTAGTGATCATATATCTGTTCGGTCCTGGTACCCTACCTTGTTTCCCCCTCTATTTGAGAGGCGGAACTAGATAATTCGAGTTATGTGGTTTTGTTTGAAGAAAAGCAAAGCAATAGAATGGAATAGAAAACAATAAAAAAATAAGTAAATAAATAAAAGAAAAATCAAATAAGCTGAAAATGGGTAGAGTCCTTCTAGAAGCCTTTTACCTCAGTTTGAGAGAAGACATGGTAATTCACAACTTTTAAAACTCATTCTTGGAACATTGGAAATTTATCTTGGAAATAGCTTTAAAAAACTTTCAATTTAATAAAATTTAAAGGAAAATCTCAACCGTTCTATAATTATTAATTTGATTTTCAAAAATAAGAAAATTATTACAACAGCATCAAGAAAATGAAATGAAGTAGCTTATTGTAATAAATTTCAGCTTAGCTGCTGCTATTTAATTCACTACATATTAGAGAGTATATCAATGAAAGGAACAGGTGGTACATTTAAAATGTTAGAGTGGCGCATTTTATCCCCCTAGATATATTGAAAAAATAACTTAAGGTACCTAGCTTATTTTTCTGCCTCGTTTTGTTTCCTAAGTTTAATTTTACTTTAGGCATCATGATTTAGAAAGCAGAATGATAAGTTTGTGCAAAAATCCTTTTTGATAAAGAATAGTTTAATAAACTCCTATGAATCTATTATCCAAACTCAATAATTATAAACACATAGTTTGTTTAGTTTCCTGTATACACTCTTATTCTGCTTTATTCCATCAGTGTCCCTAAAATCTAGGTCACCATTTCTTTTTTTTTTTTTTTTTTTTTGATTTTTCAGGCCACACCTGTTTGATGCTCAGGGGTTACTCCTGGTTAAGCGCTCAGAAATTGTCCCTGGCTTGGGGGGATATGATGGGACGTGGGGGGATCAAACCGTAGCCGCGATCTTTCCTTGGCTAGCGCTTGCAAGGCAGACACCTTACCTCTAGTGCCACCTCACTGTCCCCCTAGATCTCCATTTCTTGAACCTCTAGCAATGATATGCTTCCTACTAAAGATCAGTTCTCAGTTTCTGTTGTGTCTGGGCATTTGTTACTCCTTACTATGTTTCTTTATGTGCCAGATATGAGGGAGGTCAACTCTGTAGCTGTCTTTCTCCTTCTGACTAACTTCTTTCATGATATGCTCAATGTATATCCACATAGTAGCAAGCTGAGTGATTTAATAATTTAATTAATAATAATATAATTTGTTATATAGAGTCAAGTAGTACTCCTTGGGGGTACACTTACCACAGTTTCTTTATTCAGTTATCTGTTCTTGGACATTTGGATTATTTTCATATTTTGTCTATTGGGAGTAGTGCTATAGTAAACAAAGAAATGCAAATTTAAATTTTTGGCCCTGAAGATAGATGCCAACAAGTAGAATTGCTGAATTATGTGGAAGCTCAAGTTTTAGTTTTTGAGAAAGTAAAAGATGGCATTACCAACAACAGTGAATGAAGTTTCCCTTCCCCCACATCAACACCAAAGCCGCATGTTCTTGTTCTTTGTGATGTGTGCCAGCTCTACTGGTATGAAATGATATGTGATTGTTATTTTAATTTGCATTTTCATGATAAGGTATGTAGAACATTTTTCATTTACATTTTGACCTTCTGTCTGTTTTCTCTGCAGAAGTTTCTGTTATCTCTTTTCCCAAATTTCAATGGCATTTTTATTGTAATGATCTAATTGTTTTATATATATTGGATAATAATCATTTGTCAAAAGAGTGAAAGGCAAATGCTTTCTCTCAGTCTGTGGAGTGTTTATATATTCTGATCATTGTTTCTTTTGTGGTGCAGAAGTTTATTAATTTAATGTAGTCCACTTGTTTGTCTTTGCTTTGTTTACTTGGCCAACAACATTGTATTGCTATACAATGTTACATTGTATTGACTACGCATCTAAATTTAATGTCATAAGATGTTCTGCCTATGTTTTCCTTAATATAATTTTTTGATTCAGATCAGATAGTGATGCCTTTAATACATTTTGAGTTGACTTTTGTGCTGGTTATAAAAAGGGGTCTGAGTTCATATTTTTGAATGTCACCAACCGATTTTCCCATCATCAAGTGTTGAAGCACTTTGCACTTTTTGCTCTTTTGTCAAAAAGTAACTGTTCAGGGCCAGAGAGATAGCACAGCTGTAGGGCATTTTCCTTTAACAAGGCCAATCCAGGATGGACTTGGGTTTGATTCCTGGCATTCCAAAAAATAACTGTTCGCATACCTAAAACTGTTTTTCTATTTGCCTAGTCTCTGTTTTATTCTTCTACACTGTTGTGTTTATTGCAACTTTATAATTTAAAAGTAGCAAAAGAGTGCTCTTCCATCTTTTGCTCAAGGATTACATTGGTGTTTCTTTTAACATACAAACTGTGTCCCATTTATGTCTTTGAAAAATATTATGGGTATTTTAAAATACTAAATACACATGGTACTTTATACACTAAATACTTTATAATAGTAAATGCACATAGTATTTTATAATACTAAATACACATAGTATTTCAGGAAAGATTCACATTTTATTATTAACCCTTCCAATCCATAAGAAGGATATGTATTTCCATTTCTTCATGTCCTCTTATTTCTTTTAGCAGTGATTTATAGTTTTCTTTGTATAAGTCTTTGACCCCATTTATTAAACCGATACTAGGTACTTCATTTTCTGAGGAACAATTATGAATGCAGTTCATAATTGTTTAATTTCTTTCTTTCTATGTCATTATTTGCATATAGAAAAGTTATGCATTTCCATTGATTTTGTAGCCTACCACTTTACTACCATTTCTTTTTTTTTTTTTAAACGAGGACATTTATTCACAAGACTAGTTGTTGAATTCCTTAAGATGAACTGGATGCTGCAACAGCTGCTCTCTTAGGTTTAGGTGTTGTTCCCTCAGGGAATCCATGTCTGAATTTGCGGTACACAATCTTCAGGTGCTTCATGCGACCGGTCCCGGTGGTGTTCCTCCTCTTGGTCTTGGCGCTCCAGTTATACTTTCTCTTGCGCTTGGCGGAGTAGCCACATTTGCCGCATATGGACTTCTGCGGGTGGTAGGCCTTGAAGCCTGTTTTTTTTTTTAATGTAGACTAGAATTTTCAAGGTATTATATCATGTGATTTGCAAATTGTGAGCTTGGCATATTTTTTAATCTAAATTCCCCTAATATCTCTCTATTGCCTAATTGTCATGGCAAGGATTTCCAACACTATATCAAAGAGAAGTGATGAGAGCAGGCAGCATTGTCATAATGCTTGATCTTAGAAGGAAGACTAAGTTTTTCACCATTGACTATGATGTTTGTTGTGGGTACGTGATTTTTAACTATGGTGAGTAAAGTTTCCTCAATGTTTTCAACATTAATTCTTAACTTATAGCAGTAACATTTTATTCTCCATAAAATCTTTCTGATAATTTTTCAGAAAAAAATCTACTTTGATTTTGTATTATTGTGTTTTTAAATTTTATCTGTAGACCTATACAAGAAAACATTTAGAAAAGGAAACTATAAGATTTTCAAATATTTCTTTAATTACTGAAACATAACTTCCTAGGACTGACTCAGTACAGATACCTATTCTGTGTTTGTAACTCTCATCCCAGTTCTTGATTCTTAGGACAATAATTTCCATTATTGTGCTATATATTTAACATGACTATTTTAATTATGTTTTATTATATTTATGAAGTAAATAGTATTTACTTTAATATTAATAATTAAATAAACACAAGTCTTAGTTTTACAAAACCAGCTTTGTTGAAATCTTCTTATATTATTAAATGTCACCTGTTTGCTTAGAATAATGATGAAAAAATGTTTTCTCTTTCTTATTTGCTACCTAAACTCAGTTATTTAGCAAATCCTACCACCTATATCTGCAAAACAAATCTTAATTTAAATCATTTTTAACAAGCTCTGCTCTTGCTATCCAGACTACCATCAACCCTACCCAGATTACTAAAATAATATATTCAAACTAGCCTACATAACATATGTCATATTGTATCACCAAAGCTCCAAAATATCTAAGAACTTCCTCTTCCCTCTCAAACTCTAAGGGATAGTCATTGGCCTATCTCTTGTGATCTCTATTTTTCTCTCTTATTAATCTCTTGTTTTAAAAAAATGTTTCAAGGGGCCCGGGAGATAGCATGGAGGTAAGGTGTTTGCCTTTCATGCAAAAGGTCATTGGTTCGAATCCCGGTGCCCCATATGGTCCCCCGTGCCTGCCAGGAGCAATTTCTGAGCATGGAGCCAGGAGTAATCCCTGAGCACTGCCGGGTGTGACCCAAAAAAAAGAAAAAAAAGAAAAAAAATGTTTCAAACTATTTTTATTGTTGTTACTCCAGTGTTTTAAGCAAATTCTTACATAGGGCCACTCTACATGCTATTCCTTATATAGAGAATATTTTTCTTTAATTTTCTCATGATGGGTCTAGAGAGATACTACAGGGATTAATATACTTGCCATGTATCCTTCTACTCTCTCACACTATTTGATCCCTAGAAATACATATAGTCCCCAAATATATTCAGGTGTCTCTTCTGAACACAGAGCCAGGAATAACCCTAATAATTAGGCATTGAGAGAAAATTTCCAAATGAAAACTAATGTTCATATGATGTTTATCCACTTTATCATATAGCATTTATTGCCACCAGATTTTATATTACATTTTTATTTAATTATTTTTGCTAAAGGTAAGTTTGGGGACTTAAAAAGGATATTTTATTGATTACCCCCAGGCACCTTCAACAGAAGATCTCATAGATTATTGAGTATTATTTTTGTTAAATATGAGAAAAGCATTTAACAGTGGTTACATAATGGTAGTATGTCAGCCTAGCATGTGCCTGACCCAAGGCCAATTTTCAGCACCATCTCAAGCATCGCTAGCTTCAACATGAAAGCCTATGTCATCTCCTTGGATAGCCTGAATGACTCTTGTGTTTTAAGGTCCAAACAGAATCACCTCCTTGGACCCTTGCATTGAGCCACCAGCCTCGCTAGTTGAGACTAATAGATAGGGCTCATAGATCTCCTAAAAACTGCTTGACAACCCTTGCCCTTACCCCCCCCCCCAATTGTTTTAACAAGCATTTATTCTGACCATATCAAAAGCAAAGAAGAGTAGGTATCATTGGATAGCCAATTCTACTATAAGAAAAGGTTGAGAGCAACTTATTTTAGAACACAGGTGAAGTATATGGTGAGTTCATTAACACTAGTGTTCAGACAAAATCTATAGAGTAGATCCAAAAATATCACCTCTTAATTTGTGTTTACTGACAGGTATCTAAATCAAGGATATGTGGCAGAAAAAGACAAATTTTTATCTGATTGATTAAATAATATAAATTTGGGGCTGGAGCAGTGGCACAAGCAGAGAAGTACTAGCCTAGGATGGACTGCAGTGCAATCCCCAGCATCCCATATGGTACCCCAAGTCAGGAGCAATTTCTGAGTACATAGCATCAGATGGTGTGGCCCAAGAACCAAAAAGTAAATAATAAAAATTTGAGAAAAATCAGTGCTGACGGGGATGTGGAGAGAAAGGAACTCTTATCCACTGCTGGTGGGAATGCCGTCTAGTTCAACCTCTATGGAAAGTGATATGGAGATTTCTCCAAAATCTGGAAATTGAGCTTCCATTCGACCCAGCTATTCCTCTCCTAGGGATATATCCTAAGAACACAAGAATACAATACAAAAATCCCTTCTTTACACGTATATTTATTGCAGCTCTATTCACAATAGCCAGGATCTGGAAACAACCAAGATGTCGAATGGCTAAAGAAACTGGTACATATACACAATGGAATATTATGCAGCCGTCAGGAGAGATGAAGTCATGTAATTTTCCTATACATGGATGTATATGGAATCTATCATGCTGAGTGAAATAAGTCAGAGGGAGAGAGAGAGACGCAGAATAGTCTCACTCACCTATGGGTTCTGAGAAAAATAAAAGTTATTTTTGCATCAATCCTCAGAGACAATGGGAGAAGGGCTGGAACTTCCAGCTCACTTCATGAAGCTCACCACAAAGAGTGATGAGTGCAGTTATAGAAACAACTACACAGAGAACTACCCTAATCATGTTAAGGAATGAGGGAACTGGAAAACCTGTCTGGAGTACAGGTGGAGATGGGTTGGGAGGGAGGGAGATTTGGGACATTGGTGGTGGGAATGTTGCACTGGTGAAGGGGGTGTTCCAAAGAATAAAAAAATATAAAAAAAGAAAAAAAATTGAGTTGATGTATTCATGCACTCGCTTAAATTATTATCAAAATCCCCAGAAAAGACAAAATAGTCTCCTACCTCATTCAGAATTCATTCTAGGAAGCAAAATATACTTGTCACTGGATTTATTAAGAAGCTTTCTAAGTTATGGAGTCCACTAATTGTTGGCCCATTTTATTTCTCCTTTATTTTTGGTGTATAGTGTTGAAAGGTAGGTATAACTCTTAAGGTATAAATTGAAGTGTTCTTACATTTTAATATTTAGATAAGAAAACATTGCAGAATATCATTGCTATTTCATCTTAAATAATATTGGAAACTGACCCATCTGTGTTTTTAGTTTAAACAGAATTCAGCTATAATTTTAAAGATGTGAAATATTCAAAGAAATATTCAAAGGAGGACTTCAAAGTGATTCAAAATGTTATGCTCTTTAGGGAAGAAATTTTTACTGGTAAAAGATCAGAGGCCTACTTCCTACCAAAGATTTATTTTCTCATTCATTCATTCATTCATTCATTCATTTTTTTGATGTTCCATTGGCTTAAAAACCTATATATGTTTTAGAAGTATAGATTTCAACACTAAATGTATATTATAACCCCATACATATGTAACAATTCACTGGATCCTGCCAACCATTTGATTTGATTCCTTTTCTCCTATCATAACTTTCATACTGCTTTAAAATTCCAAGGGTTCTTTTAATTTAGTTTAATTTATTCCATTGTTCATTTCATTATGTTCTCCATATGAGTGAAATTATTCATGTAGTCCAAGGCTTGGGTTTTTGTCTTTTAGTAATCAAAATGACTATATGAAGTATATTTTGTAATTTATTCTTAATTATTACATAAACTGGACAGTAAAGCAAAGGCATAACAACTTTAATTTTCCTCCCACAAATACCTTCAAGAACTTAATCACAGTCTTCCAAATTATATAAGTCAGATCTCTTAAAATAATGATTAAATGTTACTTCGATATAACAATTCCATAGCACTAATGCAGTTTAATTTAAAATAAAAACAATTGTGCTCTTATTCAACAGAAATGCCCTTTTTTTTAAACCCACTTGCTTTTGTCTCAGATCAAATATACTACAAAGTGGAACAGAACTTGATTTGACTCTTTGTTTAATATATTTGTTTTCCATTTGTTTTCTTTTGTCTTCTCTGTTTCATACAATCATTGGGCAAAGGTACAGTTTTAGAGGTGACATAATTTATCATCTCTTTTCAGTAACTTTAGTTTGCTATCTATAATACCAGTAAATTTCTCCTTCCTCAAACCTCCTTTTTGAGTGTTTAGAAGTTCCTCTGCTAACAATCGTAAGCTTGGTTGTCTGGGTTGAAGCCAGAGATCCTCTAATCTAGATGGTCACATTTAACTCTTTAGCTCTGAACAGTGTCTCCTTTCAACCAACCTAGTAAGACATAGGCATTTCTCTCTGTATGAGGAGAAAACTTAATCAGTTGCACATTTCTAGACCCAATTCAAGTCCATACTAAGTATGAATTTCCCTCTCTTGTCCAAGAAATTTTAGCTTCTTCTGATTGTGATACCCAATCTTCTTTGCTTTCCTCTTATGTAGAAAAAATATTAGATGGAGGTAAATATTTAGACTCTGTTCCTTATGATTTAATAGACACATCTTAAGTGTGTCCCTTAAATAAACCATGACAGAGACCATTTCTCTATAGTTAAGGAGAAAAAAAGTGAAGGCTAAAGATATAGGACAGCAGTAATATGTTTACCTTACAGATAATTGACCTAGATTCTATCTGTCAGCCCATATTGTTTCCTGAGAACCTCCAAAAGTGATCCAAAAGTGACTCCTGGCTCAGAGCCAGGAGTAAGCTCTGAGCATAACAAGATATGGTAAAAATTAATAAGAATAAATAAGTAAATAGTAAACTTAAGAGGAAAGCATTTCTAGACTGATGAAGCAAGTTTAGGATATCCCTTTATTTAAACCCTTCATTGATATTCTAATCTAGAACCTTAATCTTTAATATGGGTATGTAGGGTTCTGGCACCAAGTCCCCCAATAAGGCTGATGCAAGGGTGAGTAAGGGTCTCTTTTAGCCTGTGGCCTCCAGGGAAGATTGTGAGCCACAGACCACTCATAGGGAAGCATTGTCAGAGCAGTGTACTTCGTTTATTGAAGGTAGAAACAAGGCTTTTAAGGATAAACTTTAGGTGGGAAACAGAATGTGGGTAATACAGTTTAGACATTACAGCAACAAGATGGTAAGCAGAGACAACAGTACATCATTGATTTGGATGGTATGCAAAGATAGCAGTTACAATGCCCATGGCATCATCAAATCAGGAAGCATATAAAGATAGCATAGCAATGATCATGGCATCATTAAATCAGGAAGTATGTAAAGATAGCAGTTGCAGTGCTTCTGGCACTATTATCCTAGACAGGTTATTTGACCTGGATGACTTTCTCCTGCACTCTTAATAGCAGGGACACAAGTCTCTAAACAGAGACTTTCTTTTATATCAAGACCAGCTTGCAGAAATCTCCTTATTTCCCGGCCTCTCTCCCCACCTGGGTACATTTGGAAAATTCTGCCAAATAGAAAGGCGTGCATTTAACATTCTTTTTAAGGGTAAAATTTACTTCCAAATAATTTTATAAAGTAAAAAGTATTGTATCCTGGCACTGTACACGATGGTCTTTTCTAACAGTGCCCAGGAGACCATATCAGGAGATAAAACTATAGTCAGTCACATTTAAGAGTATTTTTTAATTATTTTATTTTAGCACTGTGCTTTGCACAGTTGTTCATAATACAGTGTTTTGTTCATAGGTACAAATTTGTTCATGATTGATTTCAGTCATTTAGGGTACAATAACCTTCTCCAGTGCACATTTCCCTCCACCAAGGCCCCCAGTTTTCCTCTCTTTGTACCTCTCATTGTACCTCTCAACATCTCTCTCTCCTTTTCTTTCTCTCTGTCTTTCCCTTTTTTTTTTTACCTTTTAGACACTGTGGTTTAAAATATTGTGACTCAAGGAGTACCACGCATATCACTTTATCTCATTTCAACACCCAGTTCTTGTTCAGAGTGATCATTTCCAACTATCATTGTCATAGCGGTTCCTTTTCTGTCCTAATTGCACTTTACTGCTATTTGTGACAATCTTTCTACTATGGATTTGCCATCCTGGCCCTCTTCTCTATTGTCACTAGAAATAATAATAATTATATCTTTTTTTATATTTCACAGCGAGTGCAATAATTTTATGTAAAATCCTCTCCCTCTGGCTCATTCATTTATGGATTACTTCATTTAACATGGTATCTTCCAATTCAATCCATGCTGCAGCAAATTGAATAATTTCATCATCACTTAAAAGTTGTATAGTATTTCATTGTGTATAAAAATCACATCTTTATGATCTATTCATTTGTCCTTGGATATATAAGAACTGTGACTATAAAGATGTCAGGGGACAGTGTGTGGAAGGGAATATGAGAACATTGGTGCAGGGAATTTGACACTGGTTATGGTACTGGTCTGGAACCACTGTATATATAAGTTTCAACTATGAATAACATTTTAAATCAAAGTGACTTAATCAAAATATTGTTTAAAGACAAAAGGAAGATGAATTATTTTCATTAATTGCCACTCTTGTATCATTAACTCCTTTTTATTCTCAAAACAGTTTTATTTTCAAGATGATGTTTCCTTTTTTTCCTCCCCGAAGTTTCCTTTTTAAATAAGTTTTATCTTCATGTTATCAGATTTTCCACTCTTTCAGCATGAATTATCCAAAAAAAAAGCAATAAGGAACTTATTAGTTATTGCTCCTTGAGGAATTACATTAATACTTTGATCCCCACCTTAAAAATTGTTGTATCTATCTAAAATGTCCTTTATAAAATATCCTTTATAAAAGTATCTCAGGCAGCTGACATCCCATCTCTCACAAATATATATCTACTATTACCTTGTTTTTTTAATTTCAAAAATATTGTTCTTAAGGGCCATTATTTTAATGTTAGAATAATATTCTGTCTTTCCTCAGAATTCAGTGTCTACTGTAAAGTGACCAGCTTCATTTACAGATTTTAATTTCAATCGAGACAAAGGAAAAAGAAAAGTTTTTTTTCTCTTCCTGCTAGCAGCTGAGTCCTTTTATTTGTCAGTTTAGCTCCAATAGGCCTTTTGTTTCATTTTAGAGAGAGCCCTGCTACTTTTCAAGAACGTTTGTGTATAGCAATTTTTCCTGTTATTCTATGCACACAGCACATTTTGCAAAATTTAATGCCAAAACGGCAAAGCATTGTTAAGTTTGGAGCTTTATTTTATGATGTTACTGTTCTTTCTCAAAATCTTTCAAAAACTCTTATTTCTTCTGCTAAAAAGTGATGACCATTTTGTTTGTATGTTTGATATTAGTAGTTTGGGATAATATAAACAACTGCACTGGATATTTTTTAAAAATTAATTTGTGTTTTTACTTGCCTGTACATATAATCTGACAGTAGAGTAAGTCTCAGTATAACAAGTATGGAACTTCAATGTATATTTGATCTTAAATTTTTCTGCACTAGGTACCATTCCTTGATGTACACTATAAATATATAGGTACATATAAATATGTAGTTAAGAGGGAGTTGCAATGGGAAAAATAAAATTATACCTAAAATTATAGCTAATTTTCATACACAAGCTTTAATTTATTTATATTACTAGCTACCCAAATGTCCAATTGCAGTGATTTTTCTTTCTGGGATTGAACCGTAAGATGCAGTCAGGAACCTCTACTTGTTGAAAAGTTATAGCTGCTAGATAAAGAAAAGTACAACCTCCCTGTAGCAGCAAGGGCAGGACTGTGGTGAGTCTCAAATCATTGCTTTTTATCTTTTTATGTGCTATTCCACCTGTACAACCAATGATAGTCCTTATTTCAAGACAGGCTGAAACGAGCACTTGGAGAGAAATTTTTTCTTATAGTGTATCATAATCATTGTTTTATTTATTAGCAAGTCAATGACATGGAAAATTTCTTAGTCTCAACTATTTTTATTCTACAAGTTAAGAATGTACATGGAATCTTTTATGCTGAGTGAAATAAGTCAGAGAGAGAGAGAGAAAAACACAGAATGGTCTCACTCATCTATGGGTTTTAAGAAAAATGAAAGACATTCTTGCAATAATAATTTTCAGACACAAAAGAGAAAAGAGCTGGAAATTCCAGCTCACCTCATGAAGCTCACCACAAAGAGTGATGAGTTTAGTTAGAGGAACAACTACATTTTGAACTGTCATAATAATGAGAATATATGAGGGAAATGGAGAGCCTGTCTAGAGTACAGGCAGGGGGTCGGTGGGTAGGAGGGAGATCTTGGACAATGGTGATGGGAACGTTGCACTGGTAATGGGGGGTGTTCTTTACACTACTGAAACCAAACACAATCATGTATGTAATCAAGGTGTCTAAATAAAATATAAAAAAAAGAATAACAATACTAATATCAACCTGGATATTTTTAATTTAAGTGGTTTAATAGTAAAGGTAGAATAGACATTTCACAAATGTTAAGTGATTATTTATGTTCTAGGATTAAGTGCTTATTTATATCTTAGGGTCCTTGTTTATGTTTCTCAAATGACTTTTAATTGCCATTTGCTGATTCAGGATGCTAAGTTGCCTAAGGCCAATTGCATTAGAAAGAAAATGCAGAGAGGTCCAGTTCTCTTGACATTAGAGATACTTGCAATATCATCTACAGTGAGAAACCCATCCTTAATTACCTCTGTAATTAATTCTAGCATCTTTAAGACTTTGAAAATATAATCAGCAAAGATACTTGTAATCCTTGAATGGCAATTTTTATAATTTATGATCTTTATATGCAGAATAGATACCCAGAGAATGTTGAGATGAAAGACATTGTAGAGGGATTATGCAGATAGCGATGCAGATGACCTTATAAAAGCCATATAGGACAAACAGAAAATGAAAGGGAAAAAAATAGTCCAGCATACAATCAGAAATAACTCTTGTGACTTCAAGACATTAAAAATAAAAACCACTTTGTTTATGAGCCTATGCTTGGCAATGTGATTTCATCTTTTTAGTTGCTTTTCAGCTTGTATTTCCAGCTCTAAGGGTAAGAAACTTTATATAGAGAGTATATTTATTTTCTTTATACTAAATAATTAAATATATAAGCATGTATAACTATAATATACATATATTCAGTCATGTTCTTATTGTGTACATATTTATGTACATATAAATAGGTATATACACAAGTAAAATAGGCTCATTTATTTTTAAATAACATAAACAGATATATATGTATATGTCTACAAATGTATACAGAAAGAAATAAATTATATTTATATATATCTATCAGCATATATATTCCTGTGTATAAATTCTACTCTTCCTCATGAAAGCATTAATAAACATAAATAATAAATAAACACATGCAGTCTTTATTATATGTTTAACTTTGCAAACTTGATGTCCCAGGCTACTTTGCTTGTAATAAGGAAGTTCGAAAGTTTCTGTAGGGTTCCACAAGATTTGCTCCTATTGATAGCAGTCTCCATTTTTAAAAATGTGTTTAATTTATTTTTGATGGTTCTTGTATGTTTTTTTGAGGCTCAGAAATCACTCCTGGTGTGCTTGGGAGGACCATACAGAGAGTGGGAATCAAATCTGGGTCAATGAAGTACAAGGCAAGAATAACTGAATAATAATCTGTTCCCTTTATTCTGCCTGGTAGTTTCCTGTCAGTCTTGGTTTATAGACCATCACTCCATCATATACTAAGTCCTACTTGTCAACTTAGGTTTCTGATGGTAGAAGTGAAAGACCCCAGCAACATAGTTATATAGCCAAATATACTTGAGTCACTGGCATGTGATAACAACATACCTGCATGGTGCTGGAGTGGTGGCACTAGAAATAAGGAGTCTGCCTTGTGGGCACCAACCTAGGATGGACCATGATCCGATCCCTGCATCCCATATGGTAACCTCAAGCCAGGAGCGATTTCTGGGCTCATAGCCAGGAGTATCCCCTGAGCGTCACTGTGTGTGACCCAAAACCAAAAAAAAAAAAAAAAAAAGAACAATGTACCTGCATATATAAGTCTTTGGTTCTGATAGAAATGTCATGAGTATTCTGCTATTCTTTACTAGCAGGATTTGACTAGTATGTAGTCATTTCTGTTAGTGTTGAAGATCTCTGTAGCAGCAATGTGTTATGGCCTAATTATGTCTACTAAAATCTATAAGAGGGCGCTTAAGAGATAAAATATAAAATTTAAAAATATCAATGAGTTAAACCAACAGAGACTAGAATACTAAAATGCAATGATAAGAATATCACTTCAGTAAATTTGGGGGAATGAGTATCTTAAGTTATTCTACATTATACTCAGGGATTATTCCCAACAGTACTGGGGATCAAACAAGGGTCAATGGCATGCAAAGCAAACATCTTAAATGTAATTTTTTTCTCTGAAATCTCTAACTCTTATTAACATGTATGTATTTTATTCTGTATCCAAGTCCCCCCACCCCTTTTAAAAGGACAGTATTGGTGCCAGAGAGGTAGCACAGCGGTAAGGCTTTTGCCTTGCATGTGGCTGACCCGAGACAGACCCAGGCTCGATTCCCAACATTCCATCCCCTGAGTCAACCAGAAGAAATTTCTGAATGCAGAACCGGGAGTAACCCCTGAGTGCCACGGGGTATGGCCCCCAAACAAACAAACAAGCAAACAAAAAAAGACAGTTATGATAACCTACTCCAATGTTCTCATATTAAGCAATCATCTATATAAAGTCCTTATTTCCAAATAAGGTCACAGATACTGGTTGTTAGTCATATTGAGTGATACAAATCAAGTCCAGCAAAACAAAACAAAATCATACCCCCTAGGACTGGAGAGATAATAAAGAAGTATGGCATTTGCCTTACATGTCGGTGACTCAAATTTGATCCTCAGAACTCTATATGATCTTCCAAACTCTCCAGGAGTAATCCATGTGTACAGAGTCAGGAGTAATTTCTGACTGTCATCAGTTATAGTCCAAAAATCAAGGAGAAAAAATTGTCTTTCCTGGTGTTTTCTCTACTTAACAGGAAAACATACCCCATACTAGATATTTTATTTTATTTTATTTTGAGTTACACTCAGTAGTGCTCAGGGTTTACTCCTGGCTCTGCACTCAGAGGCTTTCCTGGTGGTGTTCATATGGTATGCCATATGAGACCATGTTGGATGCCAGGGATAGAACCCATGTCAGCTGCATGCAAGGTAAATGCCCTACCCATTGTATTATCACTCCAGCCCCTAGATCTTTTTGTAGAGAAAATTTGGCCCACATTTTTTTTGTTTTGTTTTTCGGGCCACACCATTTGATGCTCAGGGGTTACTCCTGGCTAAGCACTCAGAAATTGCCCCTGGCTTGGGGGGACCATATGGGATGCCAGGGGATCGAACTCGGTTCCTTCCTTGGCTAGCGCTTGCGGGACAGACACCTTACCTCTAGCGCCACCTTGCCGGCCCTGGCCCACATTTTATTTCACTATGTTAACTCCCTTATCAATAAGGTCTGCTTTCACAAATTTAAATGTCCATCCAGAAATTTTCTTTAATAAAGAACTATTATTTTCCTGTTTCCCAGAAGAACTAGTTGAAAGCACAATCAGTTTTTCTTCTACCATAGATAGTAGATTATATCCATATATAAGGAATAGCAAATAGCATTTTTTGTGTTATGGTATTTATTGTGAAATAGAACAGGGACACAGAAAAATAAATACAGCAAATATATACCTTATTAAATTATTTTCATACAATTCAGTGACTACCACACAGAACTTTGTGAGCCTCTAGCGTCTGTGTGCTGCAATGGTATCATAGTCCTTCCCTTCCTCTTAAGTAACCAGATTCTAACATTGATAGTGATCAATTTCTAATTTTGCTTATATTTTATTAACTGTTCCTTTATGATATTCAAATCATTCAAGACTCTCATTAACTTGCCCAATATTTTAGCTTAATATCTATGTAATATATTTTAATATATAAAGGATCCCGGGGGCCGGAGAGATAGCACAGCGATAAGGTGTTTGCCTTAGACACAGAAGGATGATGGTTCAAATTCTGGCATCCCATATGGTCCCCAGGTGCTGCCCAGTGCAATTTCTGAGCATAGATCCAGGAGTAACCCCTGAGTGCTGCCTGGTATGACCCAAAAACCAAAAACCAAAAAAAAATTATATATAAAGGATCCCAATCCATCACTTGAGTTTTCATACATGTTTTCTGCTGAAGAATACAGACCATGAATCTGTAATATTCCAGGCCACGCATCTCTAATAAGACATTCATGATATTGTTCAATATTTCTCTCTGTCCTCTAGGTATTTCCCATAAGTTGTAATTGGAATCTCTTCTGAGTTAGTTCCTTTTACTTGAAAGGCCCAATATTCATGTTAATGAATAATTCAAGTTATTTTAGTTTCCTTCAGTAAAGAGGACATCAGTAGATAGAATTCACAGCATCAAAGCTGTTAAATTGACATAAATGCTAAACCCAGTCAGTACATAGCATGATCCATGAAAAAGGAGGTGGAAGATGGAAAGTGCTTTGCATGATGGAGACCTGAGTTTAATTTCTGGTATTGCATTGTACTGGGAGAACCTAATAGATTAGCATAACTAAGATGAACATAAACTAAGATTAGTATGACTTCCTTTTTCTTTCCTACTCTTGCCCAAACTCATTGTCTGTGTTTTTGACAAATACTGCACAGTGGCTTGAAGAAAATCAAGATACAAGCAAATGACTAGAAACAGACCCGATAATGAACAGTTTATGTGATAGCTATTATGTCAGTGAAACTGAGTTTTTTATTTTCTTTTTATATACAATTCAATCACCTACAAAGGATACTCTTAGAGTTAAGAAGATAACTTGATGGTCAGGGGCACATGATCCCAGGCCAAGCTCAAACTTAGCACTTTGTGGCCTTCCCAATCACTATTAGATACACTACAAAATCCCCAGCAGTTCTTCGCTTCAAAGAGCCTGAACTGCTCTAAAACCAAAATTCCTAGAATTGTACTGTCTGGTTCAGTTGGCCAAGTATTATGAGGAGTGACCCCTGGCTACTCTTAATGTTGTTTGGGATTCCTCTCTCCAAACAAGGAACCCTTAGCAGATATTAGCTTGGAAAAAAACCAAACTATTTATTTAAAACTTACTCTATCAGGGCACTGAAGAGATAGTACAGTAAGATGCTTGCCTTACACATAGCTAACCAGAGTTTGATCCTTGGCATCAAATATGAATCCCCAAGACCACTCCCTGCCAAGAGACACCCCTAACATAGAGCCAACATAAGCCTTTAATACCCATCAGATATAACTCAAATAAACAAAAAACAAAAAAATAATTAATTAAATTGAATTGAATCTAGAAGCTAAAGAGATATACAATAGATAGGTGTTTGCCTTGCACACAGATCTTAGCTCTATTCCTGGCATTCCATACGGTCACTTGAGCCTGCCAAGGTCTATCCCTATCACAGAGCCAGAAGTAATCCCTGAACACTGGTTGCAACACAATAAAACAAAATTATATATATATATATATATATATAAACAAAGCAAAAGGATTTACTGTATATGTATATTATATTTCTTACAGAATATATCTTGTCTTAGTTGTTAAGCAGGATAAGCAATGAGCCCCATTGAGCAAATTACCGGCCCAGAATCCAATTAAATACCTAATGAAATGTAATCCACATTATAGTTTGCTTGTTTTCAATTAAAGCATATGTGCTATGGACATGTGCTTCTTTATTTGATGATCAGAAAACATTAACATGAGTCATTAGAAATAATTTTCAGTGCCAAAGTTTTAATGAATAATTCTCTTGTATTTAGAGAGCATGCCAATATGGATTTTACCACATTCACTGCCTCATTTGACAACAGTCTATGCTTTTGGAATATGCTGTGGGAAAAAAGTTTTTTATTCACTTTCAAAAACGAAGATTCAACTTGTTTCTATTCTTAGAATCAGAGTCGTGACCTAACCCTGGAAAGTGCCCTGATTTAAGTGATTGAAAAATGTCAGGAAAGAATATTTTTTAAAAAAAAGTAAAGTTTTATTTAATAGGCTTGTTTTATTCTCTACATATTTTCATAAAGAAATATTGTCAAAATCAAGGAACCTTTTTTCCTCAACATTTTTTTCTCACAATAACCAAATTTTTTCATACTTCTCAAAGTGAATGAAACAGAAAAATATAATTTATGCAAATTGGACAATTATATCATTTTACTAGCAGAAAGTATTTGAGAACAAGAAAGCAATAAAATTTGAAATTTAGAGGCATTCTTTAGTTTGGCAAACTGCAGTGCTTACTTGCACAATAGGTATACACTCAGTAACACATTAAGATGATTAATTGACTGAAGACCTCAGGAAGTCTATAAAGTGCAAAGATACAATAATCTGAATCAATGCTTTTCAACCTTTTTGTGCTATGCCACACTTTTTTCATAAAATAAATCACGAGGTGCACCACCATTAGAAAATGTTAAAAAAAATTACCTCTGTGCCTATATTAACTATATATATTGACTATATACACAAAGAAAATATTTCATAATTAATTTATTATGAGATAATAAAGTATTTTATAATTGTTTATATTTCTGTTTACTTACAGAAACAATATAATTATAACAATATAATATAATTGAGATAATAAAGTATTTTATAATTGTTTATATTTCTGTTTACTTACAAACCTGGGCCTGTTTGGCTGAACACAAAGCTGATATTTTGGCAGAAATCGTAGAAAGACACACCTGTAGCTCTTTGTCAACAGCTCTCAATCTCTCTTTGTCTTAATTTTTATGGCTGTAGCAAGCACTTCAGCTCACAAATAGAGCAATCATACCAAAGCCGCATGTTATGGATGGAATTGGTATTTTTCCCATGGCACACCAGACAATATCTCACGACACACTAGGTGCTGCAGCACAGTGGTTGAAAGACGCTGATCTAAATAATAATAACATTCAAAATGTTTACCCCAAATCTGTAGATGTTCACTTATCTCCTGTCATCTAGTACTAATGTGAAAAATAACAAGAACTTATTTTGAAGTATACTTAGTGCAATATTTAATAACAATACTGTCATTTTCTCCAGCATATAAAAAATTTTACTGAAATTGATAGCATCTTCAATCTTGTTATATAAATGCCATTATCCTTGAAGTTATTACTAGAAATATTTAAGAAACTAAAACTTGGGGCCGGAGAGATAGCATGGAGGTAAGATGTTTGCCTTGCATGCTGAAGGATGGTGATTCAAATCCCAGCATCCCATATGGTCCCCCGAGCCTGCCAGGAGTGATTTCTGACAGAGCCAGGAATAACCACTGAGCACTGCTGGATGTGACCCAAAAAACAATAACAACAAAACAAAAACAAAAACAAAAAAAAAGATAAAAGAAAAACTAAAACTTAAAGAAAAACTAAAGCTTACATTCAGTGTGAGAAATATCAGTACTTTCAAACATTATTTTATTGGTATAACTGTTGAATAGTGTAGAACTTTTTTTGTTCTCACATTGGAATCATTAAATCATTGTCTGAAGGCTTACTCAGCGGTTTGTTGATAACTGAACAACCTGTGTTTTGCTTTTGCTTTTTGACAATAAATGGCTTCCATACTACTTTGACATCTAATTTAGTGTATTCATACTGGGGAGTTAGTAATGAAAAATTTGAGGAGTTACACAGACTCATAACTGCACAGTCCAAAATTTCCAAGATCTATGGAATTGGGAAAAAGAGCTTATATGGTAGCTAGTGTGGAATGTGCCTGTGCCTGCCAGGGCTTCTGACTACTGGGAAAGGATACACTGTAGGGGTGAAGGGAGGTTACCTGTCCTCTGAGAAAATCCTTGAGTTATCAAAACAAATAATGTACATACCATTTTTTTTTTTTGCTTAGATGTTTCTGCAGGGGTCAGTGGAAAAGCTGTGAAGTTAGGTCATTGGCATGGCAGTGATTGTTGGGTGGGATGCAGCTGCCCAAGCTTCCACATGATGGGAACTTGGCCTGCCCCCTCCCAAGAGTGCCCCCAGAGTTTTCAGCTGCAGAACTATTGTGTCCATGAATTTTTATTGCTTGGCTTACATCTCTTTTAATAATAAAATGAGTCTATAAAGCTGGCCCGTGAGCTGACATAGTGGCAGCTGTAGTACATGTCTGAAGCTGCCAGTTCAAAGATTTTATTAGTCTTCAATTCAGTTCATGTCCTGGTCTATTGCATTCAATTACAAACACTGTGAAAATAGCTTAACACTTTTATTTTTGCTTACTGCTTTATGAAAGACACTTTGATGAGTGTATTTCATATATTATATCATTTAATGGAATATTGTTCATTTGAAACACTGTGACTTACAGTATTACTTATGATAGTCTTATACATATAATATCTAGCACCACACCATTCACCATATTTCAGGATCCCCTCCCAATCTCTTCCTACCATCCTCCCTACATAACCTTAGCTCTGTGGCTCAGTTCTCAGCTTTTCTTGCCTTAGGCAATGATTATTTCCTTACATGTTTCTTGTATTCCACATATGAGAGAGATCATTCTCAGGGTAGAACAAGATATGTATTTGACTATTTTCAGTCAAGTAAATTAATTATCATGATTATTTCTCATACATTTTTCATGTAAGATTAATTTTCTAGGGGCCGGGTGGTGGCGCTGGAGATAAGGTGCCTGCGCTAACCTAGGACAGACCTCGGTTCGATCCCCAGGTTCCCCATATGTTCCCCTGTGCCTGCCAGGAGCGACTTCTGAGCGAATAGCCAGGAGTAACCCCTGAGTGTCACCGGGTGTGGCCCAAAAACCAAAAAAAAAAAAAAAAAAAGATTAATTTTCTAAAGGAAATAACTTTTTAAAATGCCATGCCTGGAGTCCAAATGAACAGCATAATTCATTTGATACCAAAAGACCCTCTACTTTAACAGCTCTCTGCCTATTTATATAAGATCAGCCCTTATAGTTAAAATAGCCTTTCAAGTTTGATACCTGAAATATCAGGTGCCATATCAAAAATAAAATTATACTATGCAGATCATAAAATAAGAAACACTTAATATACCCATTTTAGGATGAGATATTTGGAAGCTGAATGAATATTCTATGTGAAACACTTATTTTTCTCTAAATATCACTTAGAGATATTATATATGTATATTATATATATGTATATATTATGTATATTATATATACATAATATGTATTATAAATGTATATATATGTATATATATTCTGCAGTGGGGATAGGGAGGGGAAATTGGGCCATGTATTGCTGTGTTCTGAGGTAATTTCAGGTTCTTTATAGGAGGGTTACTTCTAGAGGTGTCTGAGGAAGGAAACATGTGCTATCTACTATCAAACAGCTATCACACAGGCAAATGCAAAGAAACTAATTTAATCTTAAGAATTTTTATGCACCCCTCAACCACATATTTTCAGTTTTAGTAACAAAAAATTTTAACTTCTTTGATGAAAGGGATTGTTGAAAAACATATTAATTATAAAGTCCTAGATGGTGGGAGAGGATGGTGAGATCGAGGAATGGAGAGAGACACCTTTCTAGGCAGGCCCAGGTCATATACCTCCAACCCCTTACAGCTGGCGGTCTCAAGTTGACGGTGAGAAAATCATTCACAGGCAGTCAGGTTTCAGGAGACACCAACTTTTTTCAGGTCCTAGCCATCATGCGTGGCTCCTAAGCTTTTAACCTTTTAAGCCTGCTCCATAAGTAGCCCTGCAATCAAACCTGTCTCTGCCAATTAAACCTCTTCTGCTGAATCCTCTTTCTCTCCATCTCTCCAACCTCCCTCTAAATCTCCCCCAATCTATCCTCCTGAGGAGCAAAAGAGGAAGGCAAAGACCCCTCCCAGATGTGGGCAGGTCTACCTCTCAAGGTCAGCAAAACAGGAAATTGGGGGAGTGGAGTTGTGGAGTTACAAGGGATTTTTGTTTTAATGTTTCTGATTTTCTTTTTTTTTTTTTTTTTTTTTTTGGTCTTTTTGGGTCACACCCGGCAGTGCATCAGGATTCGAACCGATGACCTTTTGCATGAAAGGCAAATGCCTTACCTCCATGCTATCTCCCGGGCCCCAATGTTTCTGATTTTCAAGGAAAATTCTATCTTAAACTCTCCAAATTGAGACAAGTAAAACATGTCCTATCAAAATGAAGTAAGATAGAAAAATAGTACTGAATAAGTATAGGAAATATAGGAGAATATGACATATATTTTTAGAGTGTGCACAATTTTATTGGAAAGTTAAAAAGAAAGGAAAAGGAATCCCTTAGGTGGAGAGGAACTTAGTGAAAGACTAAGTTCAAAATAGCACAACTTTTAAGACAACTATTTTTTTTTTTGAAAATTAGAAATCATACTATTTTAGGGGCCCGGGAGATAGGATGGAGGAATGGCGCTTGCCTTTCATGCAAAAGGTCATCGGTTTGAATCTCGGTGCCCCCATATGGTCCCCTGTGCCTGCCAGGAGCAATTTCTGAGCATGGAGCCAGGAGTAACCCCTGAACACTGCCGGGTGTGACCCAAAAACCAAAAACAAACAAAAAAAATAGAAATCATACTATTTTAGTATTAATTCAGAAAATAAGTATTTATTGAGTCATTATATTCTCTAGAATATATCAAGAGAAGTATTAATACAGTATCATACCTATTTGATTCCCACTTGAGGCAAAAGAGCCCTGAATTAAGACAGGAGACAGGTTCATTAGTTAAGACTGCACATACAGATAATGATCTACCTTTGTAAATAATTGTTTTCTCCTAGGGTCTCTTACTTGAATGGTTCACCATTTCTCTCAAATCTTTATTATTCTTTCTTTTGTCTATATCTCATGTAAATATATATATATATATATATACATATATATATATATATATTTTGGTTTTGGCTCACACCCGGCAGTGCTCAGGGGTTACTCCTGGCTCCAAGCTCAGAAATTGCTCCTGGCAGGCAGGGGGGACCATATGGGGCACCGGGATTTGAACCGATGACCTTTTGCATGAAAGGCAAACACCTTACCTCCATGCTATCTCCCGGACCCCGTGTATAAATTTTATACTAAAAGATAGAGCCATAATGTGAACTTATTTTATCATTTAATCTTTTTTTGCTTTTTCTTTCAAAATATTCCAAGTGCTTTTTGTATACTTTGTATCGTAAGTAGTATTGTGTTTCTCATCTTCAATAAATAAAAAACATCTTCAATAAATAAAAAAGAAATTGCGGATCTTTGAGAGAGAAAAATGTTTTAGAGCAGTGATTAAAATCTCGGAAAAAAAATCTACTAAATCTTCACCTGCTCACAAAAAAAGAGTGCAAAAATTATTAAAACTATATTTACAAAGATATGAATGTATTTATAGTTTATGTCAGGGGTCTCAAACTCGCGGCCCTCCATACAACATTTTGTGGCCCGCGGCCGGCCTTCAAATATCGCAGTATTCGCTGTTATTCGCTTACCGAATAATAGCAATAAAAATTGCATTAGTAAGAAAAAAATCGCATTAAACATTCGCATACCCCAAGCAGTTCCATTCGGGGTATGCAAATGTTTAATGCGATTTTTTGCGATTTTTTTCTTACTAATGCGATTTTTTATTGCGAATATTCAGTAAGCGAATAATCGCGAATACTTGCGCCTAGCGCAGGCATCAATTCCGCTGCTCCTGCCCGCTGTCCCTTTTTCTTTTGTGAAAACCCATGTGCAACCCTGCCTCACTCCAACTTTGCCTCCTGTGGTTCCCAGTTAAATTGAGTTTGAGACCCTGGTTTATGTACATTAGAACTATGCTTTCAAAGCAGGCATATTTGCAAATGCACTGAGTTGTTAATTAATTTTTATATTATGAACCTATGGAGCTCTGATAGAGCCTCTTAAAATTGAATTCATAATAAAGCTATGTGTAGAGCAACAAGAGTTTATTTTTAACTAAAATAATGTGAGAGTAACAAGATATTAATATCATTTTCTATGAGATATATGCAACTGAAATGTTGAATGACAACATCTTAAGAAAGCTTGGAAATAAAATACAAGATGATAGAACTGAAAGTTTGTGTCATTTTGTATCCTACAGTTTTATCATGTATTCATATAAAAAGAATACTTAAATTAATTATAGTTTACAAAGAATTATTATATTTATCTTATAATTATGAGAGCACAGACAAGAGATGGATAATGTTTGATAGCTAGTTCTTACACTAGATTATTTTTCTTTATATATAATCATAATCAATTTTCACAGTGATGCTGAGTGAATAAAGCTCTTCTGATAAAGTTGATGCTGAGAGAAGCTAAACAAACTTGCTAAAGAACACATGTACACAGGTTTTTAGTAGCAAAACAAAGGCTTGTTTTATCATTACAGTGTCTACGGAATATGACATTTCATATTTTATTTTACAATTGTAAATTATGGCATGTGTCCCAAGCAATCCCTAAAGACATTCAAATATACATTATCTAATCTTTGCTAATATTAAGCCTACTTTAATGAAAGTATAAAATTAAAACCAAAGAAACATGCTGATATCCAATTGGATATGAGGCATCAAATATATCATTTTAAAGATTTTTTAAATTTTGCATAATTAATGTTTATAATTTAAAAAATTATATTTTTGTAAGAAAGCCTTCGCTTTATTTTAAAATAATTTATTTGAGTACCATGGTTACAAACATTTTTGTAGTTGGGTTATAGTCATGAAGTGTACACCACCATTCATCAGTGCAAGTAAAATGGCTTTTGAAGTTTTTTAATATCCCATTTATGAGAGGGATCATTTTGAGTCAGTTCCTCCCTTTATGACTGGCTTCACTTAACGTGCTACTCTCCAAATCTACCAATGTAGCAGCAAATTGCTATGACTTTATCTATTCTTATGACTGAGTAGAGTTAAATTGGGCACATGCTTCTTTTTCCATTCATCTGTTCTTGGGCATTTGGGTTGTTTCCGGATTTGGGCTATTGTGGATAAATGTACCTGCCACAGAACAATGCTGGGGAAACAGGCTGGAGACATTGAAAGAAAGCAGTACAGACTTTATGAGTGGATTTATATTGGAGCACTGTATGCCTGAAAAACAATCAGAAATAACTTGTAGCTTTATAATTTGTGGTATTTGATAAATTTTTTGAAACAAAACTTTTGTTGCACAGTGATTTCAGATACTATACAAAAAATATGGGAAATATTGACTAGACACTTCAACTCTGAACTAAGTAAGCTCTTTGTTATTTTATAAGCAAAATGTCCTTGCAAGAGTAGACACTTGTGTATTTTAATTATGTAACTCTTTTTTCCTATGACGCAAGTTGAATTGAATTTTAGTTATCATTTACAAAAGCTTCATTAAAATGATCAAGTAAAATAGTGAAGCCAGACATCTGCTGAAATATATATTTCAAATTTTAGTGAATTACAATGTTTATAAATGAATTTGTAAAATTAAAGTTAGCACTTTAGAAATGTTGTAAATTACAAACGCCTCTTGACATCTTATATTTTCAAGTTTTTATGTTACACATTTAATGGCACAGTGGATGTTTATGTATGTGTGCTAGAATGGGAAGAATCAATTAAAAGCTAATACCTTATACTATAACATAGGATTGAGAGGGGAAAAATTCCTTCAAAGTGACTTTTAAAGAGTGTTAAATGATATAGTAAAATATAAATTATATGTATGGAACTCTTATAGAGACTCTTAATAAATTGAATTCATAATCGAGACATTAAAAGACAATGTGGGAAGGAAAGATTATGCTTTGTCACATAAAGAGAATATGCTCCCAGTCACACAGAATATAATTTAATGCATTCTTTAATCATCGGGGAAAATTAAAGAGAACATAGGAGTAACCAGATTTAATGATGCCATCCCCTTGCTGAGAAATCTTTCAAGCATTCACACTGCTGCAAATACATCCCAAACTTGTACTGTATTTCTGTACATTCCTGAATTTTTGTTCCTTATTCAGTTTTCACTATCTCTATTTATTGTTTGTTTTCATTTGGGACTATACCTAGTGGTCCTCAGAATTTATTCCTGATTCTGCAGTCAGCAGGAATTACTCCTGGCTTTGCATATAGATACCATGCTGAGAATTGAACCTGGATTGGGCCACAAGCAAGGCAAATGCCCTAGTCCCTCCCCTCTCCTTTATTTTTCTAAGCTATATATGCACTTTTCTGCTAGCTACTCTTGAGATGGAGCAGCCTCAATGGAACTCAGTTAAAACAATCATAGCTAGAACATGGGAACACTGGTGATGGGAGTTGACACTGGTGGTGGGATTACTCTGAAATAGTATCTGCCTAAAACTCAACTATCAATAACCTTTGTATTTAAAGGGTTTTTAAATAATTTTAATATCACAAAAATTCATATAACATATCAAAAGTGTTGGGGGGACAAAATGAACAAAAATGTTTACTTACCACCTTAAGTCCAAGGTGCCTTTCTTCCTAAAGGGAGTTAGGTATTGTCATTCACAGTTGGCATTTATTGTTTTAAAATGAACAAGCCTTAGAAGAATTAGAGAGCATTCTACAGTCAATTGCTTATCTTTGTTAATCTAACCTGGCTAAATTTTTACATCTCAAAGGGTCTCTGCATCTAGGGACAAAGGGGCTTATTTTAAGGGATGTTTCCTTAAAGAGGGAAAGCAGCGATCGATCTATCACAGAAGCCTGGTCTCAGAGGCTTTCCACATTGTGTTTTGTATAGCAGGTTCCCGTCATTGGCTCATTCTGCCCTTTTCTTCATTCTATCTTAACCCTTTGCACACATTACACTTATTCTTTCTTTTTATTTTCTTTTTATTTTATTCTCTTTCTCTCTTCAAGCTTTTCACAGGCCTCAGCACAGGCTCTCAATCTCCAGTCAGTTTGACTCTCTTCCTAAGGCCTCTTTCCTATCTTTTCCCCCCAAGTATGTTCTGTTTACTGGTTGATTTCATCCTAATCTAGAAACTCTTTGTTGAAAAGAGGAACTAAATCCTATTTGTATTTATGTTTTCAGTAGAGCCCACAATTAAAGAAATAGACTTTGATGTTTTAATTACCAGTACTTATGAATGTAACCTTTTTTTGAAAATTGAGTTTTTGTTGATGAAGTTGAAATGAGGTGATGTTCCTAGGACCTAACGTAATATGACTAATATTCCTAAAAATCAAGGATGTTAAATAGGCACACACAGATGTCTATGAGGATAATTTTAATCAAAGATTAAGACAGAGATTGGGGTGATCTATCTGTAAACCAATACCAAAACTTCTGTACTTCTTTCAAATCTCTGTCCTAATTTATTTTATTCTTTGCCCTAATGAGTATATTTTTGGTTAACAAAGCAAATTTTACTGTAATATTATCAGATATACTATCAACATATAGAAAAAAAGAGAAAGTGCCATTCTTGTCTTTATTCATTCATTTTTCCCAGATTATATATTAAGCACTGTATGAGGAAATAATTGTAAGGCTGGTACAATAGATATTCTTTTTCTTCCTGGTCTCTCTATACATTATCTAAAGCTTCTTTTCACTTTCTCTGAATTACTGTCAATTTCTCTTATAAGTCATTTATTTCTAAATTCTGTGTCTTGAATGCATGTTTCTTTCTACAGGGATTTTTTCCATTACTCATTCCCTTTTGCTCTTTCATCTTCCATCTCTGACTGGCTATCACAGATTAAAGAGAAACCTTCTTTCACATTCTCCAAATCCAAGAAAGCTTATTCAACTATGTCCTTTCATATACCCAATTCCATTCTTATTGACAATTACCACACACTACATACTAGATATTATGATCTCTTTACTAGTTCTACTACCTTCATTAGACACCAAAAAATTAGAACAAGAGCCATAGACCTTCAATTTGTTGATAAAATTGCAATTTGTTGATCATATTTGGCATGTGTTCATAAGTAAGAATAATTGTAAGAAAGAAATTGCTAAATGAGATAAATTATTCTATTTACATAGTGGAAATGCTGGTACAGTTATTCAAATCTAGAAAAAAAACACTATAGTAGGATAGGCTTGATGATTACATGGGGCAGAAACATAGTATGGTGTATAGCAAACTTCACTTGCACAAAATTGACCCAGGTTCTATTCCTTACACTTTGAACACAGCTAGGACAGATCCCTTAACACTGAATTTATTGTAAACCCTGAGTAATTTCACCTGTTGCCCTCAAATTAAACCAAACAAACAAGCATAAAATTAATTGACGAAGATTTGAGTGGTCTTGGAAATTAAGCTGATGAAGGAATGAATGTCCATAACAACATAAAAAACATGGCGAAATTAGCAAGCTTTGGTGAAACTTACTTGTAATAAATAGTAATGAAAGCTGATGTGTAGAATTATTAAAAAAAATAGCAGTAATGGGAAATTTCTAATTTTAGAGCAGCTAATGAATATAGAGTTTGGGAGAAACTTTCAACTTATAAAATATTTGCAAAATGAATTGAAAACTCAAAGAAAAGGATTGGGATTAAGTTATGTGCTTTGTGAATATTTAACCATAAAGCATTATTCACTAGCATTTGGTTAGCTAAATAGCAGTGAAGAGTAAATTATATTTATACAATATAAGCATGTATGTATGAACATATCTAATTTGCATATGAAAATTTATCTTGAATATAAATGAAAGGAAAGAATAGAGACATGGGAAGGTACCTAATAACAAATATTGTCTAACAACTTTTGCCAAGGACACTGGTACCCCATTATATATGTGTGATGCCAAACATTAAAAACTTTCCAGTTTAATCTTGAATATTAATCTAACTGAAAAACAAGAAGACAGGAAAGGAACCAGTTTTGAATGTAGGTTATAAATTCTTTTTGGAAAGTAATTTATATTGTTTTGGGCTCTGAGTTAAGTGATGCATCAAATCCAAGAAAGTATGTAAGGCACAATAAGGGTGGCTACTTGTCAGCTAATAACCAGTAAATGAAATTAAAGAAATGAATTATCCACAAGAAAGAAATTATAAAAAAAAACTAGAATTCTATCGAATGTGCCTTAAAAATTAAGCATTGACTTATATAAGTTGTCATCAAGCTTAATATATATCTCAAGTTTCTAACTCAAATGTCTGGCTTTGATCCCAATATTTGCACAAGTTTTTCCTTCACATGATCCTGTTATTCTTATAGAAACCATAGTTCTGGGGCTGAAATGGTGGTTGTAAGCAGTAGGGCCTTTGCCCTGCATACATACTCTAACCTAGGATGGACCTACGTTCAATTTCCCAGTGTCCCAGATGGTCCCCTAAGTCAGGAGTGATTTCTAAGCACATAGCCAGGAATAATCCCTGAGCATCACCCAGTGTGTCTCAAAAACCAAACCAAACCAAACCAAAACAAACAAAAAAACCCAAAGTTCTGAGAATCTCAATCTTATAGTAATATAATGAAGAAAATAAAAGGTTTTAAGGCAGGTAAGAAAGAAACTGAGCAAGATAATGTTAGAATTTATAAAACAGTTAGAATTTAAAAACAATTAGCTGTATTCTCTAAAACATATAGGAATAAGAAGAGCCATCAGAAATTTTCATTTTTAAAGGAAAATTCTGGATTACTCATCAGATTTCTTGACTGTTAAAAATGAATTGTAATCATGTCACTCATTCTCATTGTAGAAGATAAGCACACAACATATAATATATGTATATTATGTATACTAATATATGCAAGATCATATATACATAAGATCATATATGTGTATGTGTAAATAGCTATTATATGTCCAAAGCTGAGGATTTCAGCATATATTTTAAGAAGATATTAAATCTGTGACAAGTGGCATAAAGTTGTTGAATATAAACTGAGATATATAATATTTAGAATTTGGGGACTGAAAAGTTAGCACAGTTTTAGGGTGTTTGCCTTGCACATGACTGACCCAGGACCAACCAGAGTTTGATCCCAGGCATCTCATATGTCCCTGTCTCTGCCAGGAGTAATATCTGAGTGCAGAGCTAGGAGTAACCCCTGAGCAACACTGGGCATAGTCCAAAAATACCCACAAAAATTTATAATTTTTATGATTAGGAAATACTATCTATGAATCACTGTTTAAAAGTAAGACTTTAAGGTAAAAAGGCAGAGAAGTGAGGGAATTCATAATAGGTCCTTTCAGGATAGGACAGAGTCAACAAGCTGCTCTGCCTACTCTGCTCAGATCCTGTGGGACCACTAAGGCAACCCTAGTTGACTCAAGGAGCCTTTGGGCTATCACCATTAATGCTCAGGAAGTCATATGGTACCAATGGACTAAACCTAGTATCTTTATATTATGTTGAAATGTAAAAGGCTGGTGAGAGAATTTGCTTTGCATGGTAGATATGTAACGGACAAGGATTTATTCCTCAAAACCACATATGGTCCCCTGAGGTATGGCCTGTCCTGTTACTTAAAAAGAGATCTCTGAGCACAGAGCCAAGGGTAAGCCCTGAGCACCAAGAATGGCCAAACACCAAACAAACAAGCAACGAAACTTGAAATATATACACAAGCAGTAGTTAAATTATTTGCCTTTGGTGCTTATTTTCTGAACAGGGTAAGGGGGGATGTTGTTGACTTTTTATGAAACATGGTTGTTTTTTTCTGCACATGATTTACAGTATTTTTCATGGAGCAGTAAGTACATCATTCTTTGTAATACAAGGTGAACTCTGACAGAAGCAATCTGCTTAATAATTCTGAATTGTTCCAAGAATTCCCAGATTGTTCTAGTAAAGTGACATAAATGAAATTGAACCAAGTCTTTGAATGGTTTATAAGACATTATAGGACTTCTGTTGCTTTTTTATTTTTTACACCCACAGAAAACTATATGGGTTCATTGTAATCAGATGACGCTGTGAAGCACTTGCTTATTCAGTGTCTTATTCTGAGTTTCTCAACCACAGTATCAATCTAAGCTGCCAAGATTTCTGCTTTCAGCCTCCCTTTCCCTACTCCCACCTTTTGACACCTCCTCCTCAGCATGGGCAAGCACTAAGGAAAAGGGTGAACTGTGAACTGTTCCTCCTGTTCCTATTTTAACATGATTGAGCAAAGGCTTGATACAGAAAAGAAAAAAAAGAGTAAATTAAAGGCTTCAATAAGAAGCAAAAATTTCCTTTCCTGTGCATGCTTCTCTATGTTGATAATAGGAATCATAGTTTTGGAATAGGTAAAAAATAGGAAAAAATAAAATATATATGATACTTAAATTCTGTTTGCATTGGCATGTTTTTCAAACAGATCAGTGTTTAATTATTTGATGGAATTCAGAATCTAAATTTTACATATTTTTCCTTTGTTAAAGTACAGAAATACACACTGATTTTTATTCCCTTTATGATTTTAATATTTTTCAGTTCTAATTATTACTGGCACAAGAAAAGCATGTTTATTTGCTACAGCAGCAAACATTCTATGATAAACATTGAATATTGTTAGAACTGAGTTTTTGATAAGACAATATGTACCAATTATTTTTACTGAATTCCTTTTATAATCGATTAGTCTAAAATCACATAATTGCATAGGACTATTTTTTCTATCATAAGCACTTCAAAGTGTTTATCATTTCAAAAATAGAACACTTCCTCCAAATCAGATTTTTTTTGCCATTTTCAATATACCTTAACTACTTTCATATATTTTAATATAAATTTTTGTTTGTTTTTGGGCCGCATTCAGTGATGCTCAGGGGTTACTCCTGGCTATAATCTCAGAAATCACTCTTGACTTGGGAGACCATATGGGACACCAGGGTTTGAACTGCAGTCTGTCCTAGGTCAGCCATGTGCAAGGCAAACACCCTCCCACTGTACCACCACTCTGGACCCTTAATATAATTATTTTTTTAGTTTCTTGTAAATCTGTCCTAACCCAACAGAGCTGATATTTTATGAGCATATGTGACCCAAGTCAGGTAATAGACCTAGTCATTTAGTCAACCTAGAAACAGCAGGATCTTTGGGTTTCAAAGGTTAATTCTCTTCTGCCAGTTCAAGCAGCCTTTAAGACCCAGTCTAAAACGTAAACCTTCTGTTGATTTTTTTTCTTGCTTCTCTAAGAAGTAACATATTTTCTTCACTAGGCTCACCTAACACTAGTTCCATTGTAGATCTCATCCTAGTTGTTAACTCATATCAAGATATTTTATAATACTTGTTCTTTTAGAAAACCTGATAACTTTTTGAGAATAGAGACCTTCAATTTATCAAATATTTATTTCAATGACTGTGCTTAATGACTACAAAACAAATATTTGTATTGTCTTCTTAGCGATAAAAAAGGCTTAAATTTATATAACAATTAGATTAAATAATAAGGATGCCAAACTGGCTCTACTATTTTTCTGATATCTTCTTCCTCATTAGCATAAACTTAGAAGACTGAAGATGGAACAAGAGTTCATCTGAGATTCTATAAATAATTATTTATATAGTTTTTGACTCTAAATAATTACACTGTCCTCTATTTTGTGGGAAAGTAGATGGTGAGTGGTTTGGGCCATATCTGAAAGTTCTCATTTATTCCCAATTCTGTACTTAGGGATCATTTCTGGTGCTACTCATGGTATACTATATACAGTGTCAGGGATTGAACCAACGCTGCCTCTGCTCTGTAATCTCTCACTCAAAGATTTAGAATTTTCTTTATCTTTCTGATTTATACATTTTTTCATTTAATTATTATTTATATTAAAATACTGTTATTTACAGCTATCATCTATCATGCTCTACATTTGTCTTTTCTGATTGTAATAGTTTTTCAATTCACCACAAATTTTCTTGTTTTTCTTATTAGCTGTGCAGGTTTCATTTAGTTTGTTAGACATTCTTATCAAGGTGCCACTAAAATTATTATCAGAAACCTATCTGATTTTGATGTGTCTCCAGTGACAATGTTTTTGCTCAAAGAAATTGTTGGCCTTTTTGATATTTTCCTTATTGATTTTCTAAACTTCTTTCTGTATTGAAATAAGTTTTTGTGGTTAGATTTCATAAAGATTATGAACGATTGGGCGAGGGATTTCTCTCTTCTATGACTTTTTTCACCAAATGACAGCAAGTATAATTGAAACTAGCATGTAATTTGCTGAGTAAATCTGTAAAGAGTTGTGGTGTGGGCGAATCAGTATGGTATAGGTCAGGGATTAGCACTACTATTATACAGCAGGTAGAAAGTTTGCCTTGCACATAATTTACAATATTTAACCCTTGGCATTCATTATGGTTCCTGGAGCACTTTCAGAAGTAA
>PVKC010000498.1:0-59712 GCA_004027635.1 Crocidura indochinensis | reverse complement strand
TTTCCAAAATGGGTCCTGAGTTCTTTTCAACAGTGATCTTGCTCCAATCTTATTTTCATCAGCACTTATCTTTTTTCCTATATATTATTGTTCTGGGTTCTTTAACTTCAGTTTTGATCATAAGAGCACCTAGATGGTTTGACACTAAGCCTTAAAAATAGGAAAAGAACCTATATATATATATATTACATGTAAAATCTAAAACCATAAATTCATATAGGAAGTAAAAGAACAAAGTACCAGGGCATAGATATTGGTGATAGCTTGGGTCCCTAATTTATGAGGAACAAAAAGAAAAAAAGTGACACAATGTTACTCTAAAAATGCTTTTGTATAACAAAAGAACTGTTTAAAACACAAAAGCAAAAACTCCCAATCATCAACAAAGTAAAACGATGTTCTATAGAATGGGAAAATTATTCATGATCCATGTATCTGATAGTGGGTTAGTAACCAACATGCATAAAGAATTTATTGAACTTAAAAGGAAAAACAAACATCCAGTTAGAAAATGGGAAAAGTGCCTGAACAAACATTTCTCAGAGAAGATATGGAAAAACCAACAGGAACAGGAGCAGATGTCTATCTAACATCACTAGTTATTAGTATAACTCAAAGTCCCTAGGGCCCCTATCCAAGTACTTCTTGATCTTGTTACATTTGTGACCATGGATTGGATTTAATGAATTGCTTCTGTCTGACAGATCATGGCAAAAGAAAAAGGGCACTTTATAGTGGTGGAAATGGCAGACACTAACCAAATGATCAAGAGAATTTTATTTCTTTCACATCAACCTCAAAGGTTTTGCCTTCTGTTTTCTCAGTGATCTACCTGTTAATGAAAAAGAAATAAGGAAGACTGTTCTAGTCATACTACTTTTTTTGTTGTTGTTTAAAGTTACTTGTTGTGATAATCATGATGTGAACTAGTTTTTACCAGGCAATCTAGTTAGTCCTTATTTCTGTTTGCATCTGTAAAGATGTTTCTGGAAGAGATTGGCACTCTTCTAGCCTAAAGGTGGCAGACTGAGTAAAGAGACTTGGTTCTCCTCGCTGTTTGTGTCAGATACCATCCAATCTCTACCCCAGTGGAATACAAAGGCAAAAGTAAGGCAAGCATTTCTATTTTATTTCTGAACTGAGTTTTTATCTTTCTTGCTCTCAGACATCAGAGTTCCTCATCTGGCCTTCGGGCTTTGGGCATAACAACATGTTCTTCTCAATTCTTAAGTTTTTGAATGTGGGTTGAATTGTTTCCTAGCCTTCCTGCTCCAACTGGCAGGGAGTAGTTAGTAGGAATTTTGCCTCCCAGGACCAAGTAACCAATTTCTAGAATAATAGACTAATACTGCTTGCATATTATTTATTTAATTACTGTGGACAATATTAAGCATCATCACTGAATTCCATAGGCCATCTTGCATGTTATTAATTTTCATGTATACCTATATCTTTAAGTGGGAAAAAATATCACAACCTGGTCTGTGGTATCAAAGTCATCTTGAGTAGAAACTTATGGATGGTCATATTTTTTCTTGAGGAAACATTTCATTCTATTTCAGACAGGTATTGCATCACCTCAAAACATTAAAAAACAATCTTGAAGTCTTTCTTTCTCTTAATGCAATCATCTATGTAGACAGCCTCATGTTTTTTATTAAGGAAGTTCTTGAGGCATACATAGGATGAATAAATAAATGCAAACTATAAAATATTGAAATAATCTGCCCCATCACTGAAAGTGACAATGGCATTTGGAGTTGACATCTAAATAATTCTCTCAATTTGATCTTTTTGGGAAGACAAAATAATAGGTAATGGATTTATGACTCGATCTAGAGATTTATTCTCTTCTCTTCCCCATGTTTCTGTGATGACCTCGGGTCTCACACCCTTCTTTGGTGTGTTCCAACACTTAGTGGAGGGTCCCAGACTTGGTTGAATAATTTACTTGTTTTTAGTTATGATTCTTGCTAGAGGCCTTGAGCTTGACTTGTGTTGTTCAAAAGGCCAAACAGTAGAGCTAATGGGCTCACTCTTGAATGTCTTGAGTAAGGGGCAGGGATCAAACTCCCAGTCCCCTCGACCTTACCTCATCAATGGACCTTACCTTTACAAGGCAGAGGCTCTGCCTCTGAGCCACAGAAGAAAGTTTGACATCAGCCTCAGAAACAAAGAGACCTTGTGTCCTGACTGATGCCTGCTGTCCCAACATATTGCTTCATCTTTGTCTGGTTTGGTATGTGGCCTGGATTCTTCAGTCTTCATATGATTATTTTACTATTTGTACTCAAAGCAGTGATGCTGGATTTGGTGGAGCTGCACAGTGTCCTTTCAGCTTCTGCCAGAGCCTGCAAATGAAAGGTCTGAAATGAGCCGCAGGTGCAGGGAAGCAGAGCTTTTGACTGAAACGTGTGGTTAAACCGGCAGGACCCTGGGCTCTAACATCTCTCTCCCTTCCAAGTATTTTACAGACACAAGGTAATTAGCACCTGCCTATCAGGGACAATGTGTAAGGTAGTGTTAAGGGCTAGATGACAGGCGTAACTTGGGACAGTGAACTCCAGCATGTCTTGGAGCAGACCAGAGGAGGGGATGGTCAATTCTCTGATGATTTCCTTTAATTTTTATTTTTTTATTTAAAAATTTAATTACCTTATTTAAGCACCATGGTTTACAAGATTGTTCATAATACAGTTTTTTTTCAAAGTTACAAATTTGTTCATGATTGAGTTTCAGTCGTCAAATGTTCAACAGCCTTCACTAGTGAAAACCATCATCTATGGCCTCAGTTTCCTCCCATCACTACCACCCTACTACCCTCTCCCCTGTCTGCCTCTGTGTGCAGACATTTTTATTTTTATTTATTTATTTATTTATTTTTTGGTTTTTGGTTTTTGGGTCACACCCGGCAGTGCTCAGGGGTTACTCCTGGCTCCATGCTCAGAAATCGCTCCTGGCAGGCACGGGGGACCATATGGGGCACCTGGATTCGAACCGATAACCTTTTGCATGAAAGGCAAATGCCTTACCTCCATGCTATCTCCCAGGCCCCAAACAGACATTTTTCTTGTCTCTCTCTCTCTTTCTCTTTCACTCTCTCTCTTGTTCTCTCTCTTCCTGACATTTTTCTTTTTAGGCACAGTAGTTTGAAATATTATTACTAAGAGAGTATCATGGTTATCACTCCCTCCTTTCAGCACCCAGTTCTTGTCCAGAGTTGACTATTTCAACATGCCATTTCCAATTATTGTCACAGTGGTCCCATCTCTAGTCTAACTGTATTCCCCTGCTCTTCATACAAGCTTCCTACCATAGACCGGCCTGCCTCGCCCTTGGCTCTATTGTCTCTGGATATTATTATCACACTATCTTTTAAAAATATTCTACGAATGTGTGTGATGATTTTTTTGGTTAAGCAAATTTCATAACTTCACTCCTATGGTCACAATGCGATTCACAATAGCCAGAATCTGCTACTTTCTTGGTGTAGCAAATGCTGTGACATCCTTCCTGATCTTGAGTTGGAAGTGTGCACAGTGCTGCTGGTCAACAGGAAGCATTAGGTAGCACCGAGGGAAATGATGTGTTAGAAGGTGGCAAGTGAGGTGTGTGTTCACCTCATGATAATCGTCTTTGTATTCTTGCCACCAGGAGTTTATCGTTTACAGGGTGTGCAAATCCGTATCATTTTATTTATAAGCGTTGAAGCATTTTAGTACAAACCCATTGGCACCAATGAACAATAAATAAAAAGACCAGTTAAATCTGAAAAATCAAGACAATGGATGTTAATTGTCTACAGGTCTCAGTGGCTGCAGAATGCCAGACGAGGGCTGAATCAAGAAGCAGCTGCATTGTTTCAAATTCATCTAATTTTAGAAGATCTTATCCTAAGTCCCTGAGTGGCACAAAGTGCCCAACGTTTTTCCTTGTTTGGGTCATTGTTGTTCAAAATTAATTTTGATAAATTTGAATTTGAATGTCCAAAGGGAATGCCCACATATAAAATGGAAAGTGGTTACTCAAGATGCTTAGTTCTATGTGGAAAATTATGATAATTACTATAATAAAACAAATACAGTAGAAGTCCCATGTAAGAGTTAAGTAATGTCACTTTATTTATTTATTTAGGTTTTGGAGCCACACCTGGTTTTGCTCAGAGTTTACCTCTGACTTTGTGCTCAGGGATCATTCCTAAGTATGTTTGGGGAATTATATACAGAATTGTAGTGTTGAGAATTAAACTGTGGCCAGTTTGGCTACAGACAAAGCAATTGTCTTCATTCCTCTATTAGTCTTTTATTCTCCCTACATATTTTATTTTATTTTTATTACTTTATTTAAAAATGCACACATAATTGATATTGTTGAACATAATACACTTTTCAAGATAAGTGAAAGCAAAATTATTAAAAATGATCAGAAAGAAAGAAAAACAAAAAAGAAAAAGAAAGAGAAGAAAAATTAAAAAAAGAAATACAGTAATAAGTACATTTGTGAAAATTGTTGTATCTCCAATGAAGTCATTATACAATAGCAGAAAGTTTAGTAAGTTCATTAGTAAGTATGTTCGTTGTATATTATATTAAATTGGTGTGTTCTTATAGGGATGGCAAAAGCAAAAAAATGAAATTGCCCAGAAATTTAAGCACTGTTACTGATATTATGACTTTTAGGGGCATGCACTTAGCTGCCAGACCTACTGGAAGAAGGAAGATATGGGGGTGGGGTGGGGAATGATGTCCACACTCACTCCAAAAAGCCCTAGTGATATCAGCTAAAATATCAGCATACCTTAAGTTTGGTCAGATAGTTTCTCTGAAGAGAATTGTAGAAGGATGAGGCATGACCATCAGCAAAATGGTGATTCTGGGTGATGGATGCAGCAGGCATGGCTTCAGTTAGGCAAGGGCTTGGTCTACCTCCTCTTCTCCAGATTGCCAGCTTTCTGTTGCATGGCTAGTAAACCCATGATTATTCACAGCATGGTCTATGCTCAAGAAAAGAGTGAGTCTGGAGCTGTCCCAGTGTGAACATCCAGCCTACATATTTTAAATAGAGAATTTGTTGAGGGGACAGAGTGATAGATCGTGCAGCAGGTAGGATGCTTAGCTTGCACACAGCCAACTCGGATTCAATCTCTCACCACTCCATATCATATCTGAGTACTGCTCAGAGTGATTATCGAGTGATGAGTCAGGAGTAATACCTGAGTACCATTATGTGTGACCAAGAAATCCAATTAAAAATTACTTATTGATACAGTTCAGGACACATTCTATTTTTCTATTGTCAGTGGGATGGATTTCGTGGTTGGGAATTAAATTGGTTAGGACAAAGAATCGTATGTTATTATAGATGGTCTTTGAGATCAATATGAAAGGAACAAACACAACAACCTAGATCACTTGGTGAAAGTGGTGCCTGTTCTTAAGAGTTATTATTGTCTCCTTGCCCTGATCTGTTTGAAAGAGTTAATTCGTTAAGCCCTGAGCCTGGTCACAGGGAGCATAATTAAGTTGTACTTGAGAGGAGGAGTTTGAAAAATTCTGTGGATATAGGTTAAAACCACACCAACAATAAATATATTGTTAGAGTTCTTTGGAGGCCATACAGGTACTCTGTTTCTCCTGGAAGTTTATCCACGAACTTTGTCATCCTTTCACAGAAACTTGCCTGCAGCTACGATTACTGGGGAGGTCTAATGATGATTTTCCATTTTTTCCTTTCCTGTCCACTTATTATCTGAAATTTTTCTGGGAGGAAGGTTTGCCTCATTGCTTTCGTTTATTTAATCATTTATTAATAGCAGTGAAGATTCATGGTTATTTTATTATTGGAGGTTTGGTCCTATAAGATCAATATTTGAGAAGGGGGGACACACTAAAAATATGTATTTTATTTTCAAAGGCAAAAAATTGCATGTATTGTGTCTACAGAGTTGAGATCTGGTCAACAACAGGGGAGAAGGTAGGTTAGTTCCTTTTCCTGGGGATTTGTCTCTGTTCTTTCCTTTAAAATTCTTGTTTAGTTTAAGTTCTTCCTTATTTTCTGACATTCTTCTAGATCTCACGTTTATTGTATCCATTTTCTGCCTTAGTTCAACAGCTGCCAGTTCTCCCAAGAGCTCTTTGATTAGAAAATGGTGTATGAAAGTAAAGATTTGGGAACAGATCTAGAAAAGAAGGTTGGGAATATTGTTCATTGATTACTGGACAGTCAGGATTCAGAAATAATCAAGCTCTCTGATCTTGGTAACCAGAGCTTTTAGGACAACACAGTTTGTATGAGATAAGTGTGTGCGCGTGCGCTAACATTTGCACACATCTCTGTATTTCCTTGTCTGTCAAGTCAATTCACTTGCATAGTTCCAACCCTGGGTAAATGGGTCTGAAGCAGGGTCATGGATAAAATAATCCAAACCAGGCTGGAGGTGAAACACAGGTAGTCTGGCAATCTTCTACCTCATATCAAGAGCGATTTGCCTGTCAGAACAGTTGTTTCATTGAGTACAGAGATCACCCTCAGGTGAGGGAGTCAGGAGAGTAATAACAGGTAGTTCAGGACAATCACTGTGTTGAGGCAAAACCAAGTTGTAAACAAAGAAATACAAAGGAACTAGGGATGGTCTTTGTGTCTTTGTTTCCAGTGAAACCACATCGATAACAGATAAAAAGAAAGCAAGGAATGATCTTTGTTTTAGGTAAAAAAGATGTAACTAGGGAGATATGAGAGATAACACAGCTGTAGGGCTTTTGCCTTGCAAGTGGTTGACACAGGACAGACCTTGATTCTAATCCCGGCATCCCATATGATCCCCCATGCCTACCAGGAGCGATTTCTGAGCACAGATCCAGGAGTAAGTAACCCCTGAGTGTCACCAGGTGTGCCCCCCCCAAAAAGAACTTGTTTTGGGGCCGTAGAGGTGGCGCTAGAGGTAAGGCATCTGCCTTGCAAGTGCTAGCCTAGGACGGACCGTGGTTCGATCCCCCCCCCATACAATATGGTTCACCCAAGTCAGGGATGATTTCTGAGTGCATAGCCCCCTGAGCATCAAATGGGTGTGGCCCAAAAAACAAACAAAAAAGTTGTAACTAATCACCTGTTAATATATAAACATGGATTATTTTAGATGTATGAGCTACCTTTTAGACTTTCCCCTTGTTGTTTCTGTCATTTATTTCCAGCTGCTAAGGCATCTGATCCCCACAATGTATACATCATTTTCTTAGTTAATTTGCAACTAGTCTCATGATCTCTACTCTGAACTATGAGATACCTGAGTCTCAACAAGAGTATCATAAACATGCCGTTCTTGTTCTTTTTGCCTTCAATCTTCAATATCCAATTAGCACACTGGTTTTCAAGACAGTGTAGACCAGCTCATTTTCTACTTGAGGATATTGCATCCATTTGTTATACTGAATGGTGTGTATTACTTTGCTAAGGACATAGCAGTTGATTCCAACTCAATGTTTGGAAAGCTAATCCATGTATTAGATTGCACTTGGATGGATCAGAATCCAGGTAGCTTGCACCAGACTCCTTGGTTGTGGTCTTTTAAGACAGAAAGAGCTGCTAGATGGTCAAAAGATACATGAGAAAATGCACCACATCATCAGGAAGATGCAAATCAAAATTATATACTGCAGAGACACATCACAAAGAAAAAAAAACAATGCTGCATGGATGCAGAGAGATAGACTCTCATTCACTGCTGGTGGAAATGCTGACTGGTCCAGCCTATTGGGAAAACAATATGGATATTTCTTAAAAAACTAGAAATTGAGCTTCCATATGACAGCAATATTCTAAGAGCCCAAAAACATAATGTTGGTGGGGAAAGCCTTCTGCATTCATATGTTCATCAAAGCACTATTTGCAATAGCTAGAATCTGGAAACAATTCAAGAAAAGCTCAAGAACAGATATGTGGATAAAAAAAACTTTGGTAATCTACACAATGGAATACCACATAGCTGTTAGGAAAAATGAAGTAATGAAATTTAGTTATACGTGGATGGATATGAAGAGTAATATGCTGAACAAAATTAGTTAAAGAAGAAAGGTATATATATAGAATGATCACGCTCAGTTTGGGTTATAAGAAAAAAACAATAGTATGGTAATAATATACAGAGGCAATAGAGATAAGGGTCATGAGAACTAGTCTATGGTAGGAATCTTGACATAAAAAGTGGAGGGTGGGCAGTGAGGGCAGAGAAAAAAAGCACTGTGATTATGAGAGTTGGGAATGATCACTTTGAACAAATACTGGGTGCTGGAAGGAGATAAAGTGATATGCATGATACCCTTTCAGTAACAATATTGAATGCCTCAGTGTCTAAAAGGAAATAAAAGGGAGCGAGAGAGAGAGAGAAAGAGAGAGAGAGAGAGAGAGAGAGAGAGAGAGAGAGAGAGAGAGAGAGAATAAAAAATGTCTGTCCTACAGACAGGCAGAGAGGCAAAGGGGTCAGGTGGGAAATTGGTAGCAGGATATGTGCACTGGTAAACTACATATGGACATTCATAAGTTCATCACTACACTATTCACAATAGTCAGAATCTGGAAACAACCCCAGACAACAGATGAGTGGATAAAGAAACTGTGGTATGACGGAAACTCAATCAGGAATAATTTGTAAAACAACTCAATCAGGAATAATTTGTAAAACAACAACATTATTATGTTTTATTATATTATATATTTTTTCATATATAAATATGATTTATAAATATATAAATTATATATAAATATATAAAATATATAATACATAGATTATAATATATAAAATATATAAATAATATATAAATATTATATAACATATATTATATTTACATATATTTTATATACTATATAATATTATATGATTATTATATGTGATTTATACAAAACATAATATATAAAATATTGTATATAAATAATACATATATTTAAATTTTAATATATAATATATATAAAATATATTTATTATTATTATTATTATTATGAACAACATTGTAGCCAAGGTGTTTAAATAAAGTAATTAAAAATAGAGCTGCCAGCTGTACTGGACTCTGTTTAGGCTCTGTGGAAGCCTCATGCACAGGCTCATTTGGGTCATAAGCACACCAGCTTCTGATAGCAGGATGAACAAAGTCTTTAGGGTTCGGAAATAATCCAGTGGTTCGGCACATGCAATGCACATGCCTGTTTAGGTTCTATTCCTGGCACCACACAGTTCTCTGATCATTATCAGTGTATCTCTGGAGGCCCTAAGTATTTCTGGATATAGCCCTAGAGTCTTGGCAAATCCTGGCAGAGGAGGACCAGAACAACATATATCCTTGGACCCACATACTGACTCTTTGGCCTGGTTAGCCTAGAATTGTCAAAAATAAAAGAGCAATATCTTCATTTCCTGGCTGGATGTTAACTGGGGTGACTCAACTCCTCACAGATACCCTCTGGTTCTAGATTTAACAACCTCAACCTTCGAAACCAGCCACTGGCCAGGCCTATTTAAATTCTTGTATTTGCTGCTGAACAAGAAAAGGAGGGGGAAATTCTGATGTTTAAACTGATTCTGTGATTAGATTCAATCAATCGGGGAAGGGGGAAAAACTCCCTCTTTGAGTCCCCAAAAGTCAACTGCTTAGTAATCTAAATTATCCCTGAAAAATTCCCTTTGACGTGGATCACAACATTATTCTGTGTGTGATATCACATCCAGCCTGGGGATTAAGTTGGGAAGTTCAAGATCACTTTAGAATTTTGCTTCCTGCTTGCAGTTAGATTTGTGTGCTGCTGTCTTTATTCCCTTCTGGACCACTTAATATTAAGGTTGATGCTTTAAGGTTTGCAAGGTTTGGGTTGAATCTATTATTCTGAAGATGGTGATGATATTATAGCTGTTTGGCATACATCCAAATTCATCAAATAATGTGAAAAATAAAGGCCTGCACACAGTTCTTTCTTTGTGGTTTAGAAGTGTGTATCTGCCATCGTTGTAGTAAACAGATCATTCCAACACCTGAAAATCCTCAGGATGGCTTTTGTGCTCACCTCCTCTTCCTGAAACCAAACATTACCAATTCCAAATAGTAATCTGCTTCCCTTCCCACAAGGGCTTATCATTTCAGAATGGGACTTAACATATATATTTTCAGTATGGAGCCTTTGGGCTTATTTTCTTTCACTTAGCAGGATACATTTGGGTTCCATCCAGGGGATTACCTAAATCAAGAATTTCTTTATTTCTTTCCCTAAGTATTTGAATGCTTGGAGGAGCATGTAGGTCTGGGATTAAGCCAGGGATCTTCATATGGCAGGCATGTACTCCTGTTCTTAGAACGATTTTTTCAGCCTCTAGTTCCTTCATTTTCTATGTCCCAGAATTTCCCACATTCTGTTGTGAATGTGCCAAAGCCTACACCTCCAACTAAAGTATTAAAACAAGGATTTAATGTTCACTTTATAGTACTGTGGTAAAAAAAGGAAATTCATCTGGTCATATTATGGAGGTAAACATTCATGCATAGTCTTTTGTTAGTAAGAGGGATGTGTCTTTGCTCAAACTTGAATATGCATGTGTATATGTGTGAATAATGGATTCCTATGTCAACATGGCTTCTTAATTCATGCTACTTTTGTAAAATATACCTGAATCCTCCTGAGACCTTCACTGGGACTAGAAGGGAATATCTCTCACTTGGAACTTTTTTTTGGGCGGGGAGGGAGTCACACCTGGCAACGCTCAAGGGTTACTCCTGGCTCTATGCTCAGAAATCGCTCCTGGCAGGCTCAAGGGACCATATGGGATGCTGGGATTCAAAACCACCATTCTTCTGCATGCAAAGCAAACACCTTACCTCCATGCTATGTCTCCAGCCCCCAGAAAATTATTTTTTAATATCATCTGCCCAAAGCCTTCTTGAACCACTCTCATTTATTTCTCATGTGTCACAAGTGACTCCTACCCATTGTGTTAGTAGAGCCTCAGTCAAAACTTTGAATGCTCATGGAATAGCTCAATGACAAAATAATCTATGCTTGACATCTTTGGCAATGCTGCTGAAGAATTAAAAATTAATTCTGAAATCCTCTCAGAATAGAAAATAATGTTGAAAACAGGAAATTAATTAAATCTAAAAAAGAGCATATTTTATTGAAGCTTTTAAATGTATTTAAATTTTGAGTCACTTGGATATACAATATTGTCAGTGATAGAATTTCATCAGTAATTTGAAAATCGCAATTTAAATCCTTGACTTCTGTTAATTTAAGGGACATATTTAAAAAGTGGAATATTTTTTCAGAAGAACATTAAAAAATAATTTGGACTTATTGGAAATTCATAATACTTGTGTAATTTATTGAAATAGAATTTCTTTGTTCCAGAAGTCCATTTATAGCTTCATACAACTGAATGACAAACTGTATTTTATGCAATGATTTCATTCAAATATATTGCTTAGTCAAATATATCTTTTAAATATAATTCTTTCAGAGATACAGAGTATTTTTACATGTATGTAGATAAGTGAATAAAAATGTAAAACAATCTAATAGAATATTATCAGTGGGAATTACCCTATGGATTTAAATGTAATGCTTTTCATTATCATGCTTTAAAAGCATTTATATAATTTGAGAACTTTAAGCTTAGCAAAATAACTTTATAGAATGGAATATGAATGTGAAACTTGGAGCAATGTTCATGATTGAGGGCAAAAGAATTTTGTCCAAAAATATTTTCTTCCCTAAGAATTTTCCTGTTATAGTAAGGCTATAGATATTTGATAATAAGGAACAAAACACTTACATCAAGTAATTTGGTGATGCATTAAATTAATAGCAAGGTTTGTATCGGCTTTTTCTGTTTCTATTTCAGTTCTGTTTTTACTGTATTACTTTCTTTGTTAGGGGAGGGAAAAACTAGATTTTATTCCCACTGCTAACGCACACCCACATAAACATAATCCAGGGGTTACCACACTTGCCTTGCCAAAAACTAACCCAAGTTCAATCCTTAATGCCACATTTGGTTATTGGAGCAACATCAGGAGAGTTTCCTGAGCACAGAGCTAGAAGCAAGCTCTGATTACTTCTGGGTGTGGCCATTATTTGTATGGAAGATGATGCATTATGAAGTCAATAATTCATACATTAATCATATTTTTTAATTTTTGTTTTGTTTGTTGTGGCAACATTTGTAATGTTGCAAGGCAATGTGTTGGAAGAAGACCTCGCTAGAAGCAGAATCTATCATGGTGATGATGCCGAACACAGGCAGATGACAGTCCTCAGGTTTTCTGACTATTGCTTTTGGAAACTTTGGGATATGAGTTGTAAGGGTTCCACTTGCTGTAATCCAACCCCAGGCAAATGAGTCTGAAGTAGATTTATTATGAGAATAAACTAAGAGAGTCATATGAGAGAGGGAAAGGGCATGAAGATCAGGGGGCTTCCAGCCTCATGGACACAGAGTAGGCCAAAACAACCTTTCTCTGCAATATTTATTGTACAGGTTTAATCCACATTGGGAGAGGAAGTGAAGGGCAGATGTAACAAACCAAAATATCTATCTCATGTTAATCAAGCCTAGGTGGGTTTTTTTTTTGTTTTTTGTTTTTTTTTTTTTTTTACATCTTAAAAGGATGTGTGAAGGGGGAAAAGAATTGAGCAGAGAAGTCCTTGTTTTGGGTAAAGCAGGTGTGATCTTGGTGTGCATAGTAACATCTGTGTGTATCAACAGTAAGCAAACTTCAGAATTACCTGGAAGACTGATGGTCATATAGTTGGGGTTCCCCTCCCTCAATTGCTGATGCAGAAAGTCTAGGATGGGGACTGGGCAGTATAGAGATTGTGTATATGAGGACCACCCCTTGAGAACCAGTAGATAGTTGGGCATTCAGCAGGTCCTCCTATTCTAGATTTTCAAAACTCAAAGAGAAAATTACAGGAGCAGAAGAGCAACAGGGAAAATAACAGCTACAGGCTAGAACATACAGCTGGTGCAATAAAGAAGATAAAAGTTAAACAAAATGATACTTAGATGTGCCGGATAGACAAAATGGGAATACTTACGGTGATCAACATTCACATGTTTCCTTGTATTCTGGTTCACCTCAATGCTCTTTTCCCAAAGATCTTCCTGTCTTTATTTCAAAACGTATCCTCTTGTTTAATTTGGAAAAAGTATCTAATATTCATGTTTATAATATTTTATATCTTTAGCACAGTGTAGAGTTGATATATTTTGCCTTTAGTTCCCTCTGAGGTTTATAATTGAAAACCTATGGAAATGTTTATTTTGACACAAAAGTAACGGCACTGAAAGACAGTCTTCTCAGATGTCCCCCAAATCTCTCAGTTGAGGATCAAGATGTATCTTCTGAAAGAAAAATTTACAAGCTGAAGTTATTTCTGGTGCTATAATGTAAATTATAAGAGGAGGAATTATAGTCCATAGCCTTTGCTGGGTGTTAGACCTGAACAGCATGCATAATTCATAGAAAACTACTGTGCCAAGGAATATGGAGTAACCTTCAAAAATAAATCAAGGAAAACCGGTCACTAATCTACAGAGCAGTTTACCTGGAGGAAGGTAATGTGAAGGAAAACAGTCTATCATTTGGCATAGCTTAATGCCATCCCTGATGAAAGTTACCCAGGGCTAAATATTACATGTGGAATAGAAAATATTTATGCCCAAATATCTGCCACTTGGAAAGAAATCAGCCAAACAATGATAAATGATTGAACAAAGCGGGTATTAAATTAAGCAGTGAAATTTCACTTTGATTGTGAAGTTCAGCCAGAGGGGAAACGTGGGAAGAAGGAGCCATAGCTAGAGGCATCCAGGTCTGAAGTTGAAGCACGAGCACATAATCAGAAATTAGGACCGAAATAACCCCACTTTCATTTTATCACTGGCTACCTAGGCAGTCTAATTTTCTTGATAAATGGTAATCTCCACATGGCAATGGAAGAAAATGTCCAGAAACTCACCTATCTAAAGAAATCTTTGGTTTATCTACATCTCCACTTTCATATTAACGTCTGATGATGTTTACAGACTATGAAAATATTTGCTCTGTACTTGTAAAGTGTGTTTGTAAAGGGTGACAGAAAGTTTGCCTTGATATAAAATTGGCAAGTTTACATCGGATGGTGACTAATGTATGTTTTCACAGTTTATATTCTCTTATTTACAAATCAGTGGCTCTGAAAGCTGGAAAATAAGGCAGGTTCTTTGAAGATGGTAGTGCAATTCATACCTATAGTTAGCATGATGTCTTAGTGAAAATTTCTCTCTCCCATGAGCTACACATGATGAAAAGAGCTTGGCTTAAAAAAAAGGAAAGCACTTGACCTGACTTTAGTTTGTATGATCCTGATGTATACCTTTACCACATGCTTTTTAAAAAAATTATTGTAACACCAGGATTTATCAAATTATTTATAATATTGTTTCAGTCATTAGTCAAACATCAATCGCACCACCTTAACCAACCCCTTGTAGGCACAAAAATTTACTTCATACTGGGCTGGAGTGATAGCACAGTGGTAGGGCATTTGCCGTGTCTGTGGCTGACCTGGGACAGACCTGAGTTAGATCCCTGGCAGTCCATATGGTCCCCTGAGCCTGCCAGGAGCAGATCCAGAAGTAACCCCTGAGTGCAGCCAGGTGTGACCAAAATACAAACAAATAAAAAGTTTACTTTATGTTGTTTGTTACAATACAAAGCAAATGGAATTAGATCTACAAAAGTCAGTTTGAAGAGCTTATTCTATCTCTCCATACTGTTATATAGTCAATGTCTAAAAATTTATAGGGCTCAGGTTGGTTCCAGTTGAGTGATCTGTGTTTTTGTTTAGGCTCACTGAGCTTGGTGGTCTATATACAGCTTCTGTAAGTATCAAATTTGCTGTGATACTACTGGGCTGAATCTTTCATGTTACTCTGAAATTTTGAGGTGTCATGTGACTTCTAGTAGCATTGTAGTTCAGGATCCAAGATCTGAAACACATTTGGTGACTAGGCAATCTGATAATGTTAAGTCATATTTGATAATGTTAAGTCATAAAATTGGGCCATTTCTCATGGATGAATGTCAAGCACAATGGTATGCTTATGTGCCTTCAGGCAGAAAGAAGTATCTTCCCTCACCTATTTCAGAAGGCTCTAGTTTTTAGCCCCAATTAAACTATCAAGAAAGGATTGGCAGACATCATTTTCTTTTGGAACTTATTAGAGAAACTGGTTATTTTTCTGTTAGAAAGTTGGCAAGCATTGCTGGAGGCTGCTGGGTATTCCATTGGTGGGAAGAGAGTGTTTGAGAGACTTGGCCCACCCAATTTAGAGAACACTCCAGATTCATCGGCCCATAGTCTGGTCCCATTTGAAAAGGTTCAGTTGCTCATATTATTTGAGTTGAGTCATGGATTTGGGTCGTTTCTGTTGGAGGGTGTTGGGTAGGACTGTTTGCTGCTCTGCCTTCAGACCTAGATGAATCTTTTTAATCACTCATTCTGAGCAGGTCCCAGACCAGTCCACCTGGGAGAGAGTCAATAACCACATGCTTTTGATGACCTCTAGTACCTGGAAAAAATAAAGAAATGGAAATAGTGGAAATTCAGATCTCTTCCCATCAGCATCATCTCTAGAGTGCAGTCGTAGTTTTTCACTCTTAAGTTCTGAATTGCATTCTCTCTGTTTTGATTATAGCACTGGGAAACTTGATTAGGAGTGGATCAGAATCTGCATTCTCCAACCTGTGTCTCACCCAAGCTTCCAAGCATGCAAGTTCTGACAACATATTTTAGTATACTCTGAAGCAACCTTGAAATCCAAGTGTTTCTTTGGGAGATAATTAAGGAAATTATTGACGGGGATTTGAGTAATACTGTAGTAGAGAAGTCTCAGACTTGTAATGTTGATATAGTGTGATATCATATCACTTCGGACCACTGTAGGTCCACTAAGCAAACTCAGTTCTATAGGCAGATTCTTAGGGTATGTGATCATTGGCCATTTTAAAATTTCTTTACTGCTTTTATTTATTTTTCCATAGGAGAGATATTACTAGGCAATTGTCCTTTTCCTTTTTTTTTGTTTTGGTTTTTGGGCCACACCCAGTGACGCTCAGGGGTTACTCCTGGCTATGCGCTCAGAAGTCACTCCTGGTAGGCACGGGGGACCATATGGGAACCGGGGGATCGAACCATGGTCCATCCTAGGCTAGCGCAGGCATGGCACCAGGCACCTTACCTCCTGCGCCACCTCCCCGGCTCCCTGTCCTTTTCCTTTTGACTCACTTCACTCAGTCTGATGTCCTCTAGTTCTATCAACCTAACAGAAAGCTTCAGACTTTCATCATTTTCTGAAAGGTGGTAGAATTTGGGGTTATATCTGGTTATACTTTTGGCTTGGTGCCTGGAGTCACTGAGGACCAGATAACACTTAGATATGGTACATAGGCTCCTTTGTGCAAAACATGTACCCCAGCCATTTTAAATCATGGTTCAAGATTTTATCTTTTCTTATAGCATGGTATATACCTCCTTTTAAGGATTGAATTAAACAGCAATGATGGGAAGGAACTGCCAATCTGTTAACTCTCTCCAGAAATAGGTACTATTTATCCCCAAAGGCGGGATTTAAGGACAAAAGTTGGATTTTCAAGGTTTATTTCCTTCATTGACTCTAAAAGACTAGCTTTAGCTCCAATTGGTCTGCACTTCCATACATTTGTAGCAATCAGAACTCCCTGGAGAAAAGGAGACACCAATAAAAGCCTTCATGGATTTTAAGAAGAGAGTTCTTGTGGAAATTCGAGGTGGTGATCTGCCAATGATCTGATTTGTTCCTTTTAATTGCATTGATTCCACTCTAGTTGATGGGGCAGACTTCCGGAAGATAAAGCTCTTGAACAGAGCATAAGGGAATGTGGATGAAGATGGCTTGGTGCACTTTTAGATGTCAGGCTCTCTCTTGATGCCCATCAATTAGAGGTGAAGCCAGTAAAAGGAAAAACATTGCCCCATCTAATTCTCCATCATGTCCCCTGAGAGAGTTGATGCAATGTCTTCTTTGCAAAGAGAAGCTTGGTCTCTGGGGAGGTATTTGTTTTTTCTTCAGGAGAGTTGAAATGCTCTCCCTTTTCAGGGATGTTATTTCGGGAGAGCCAGATGAGATACACTTGCTATTTTTATAAGTTTTTAAAGGCTTAAGCAGGGTAAATATGTCTCTTCAAGCTGCCTTCTTGCAATAAGCCTGATGCTAAGGCAATTTTATGTCCCATAAAGAGTAACATTTACCTCCTGGAGCTATAGGCAATTTCTGATCATCTTGAGGATGATTCCTTAGCGTCAGGTTATTTAGTGTTGGAAAGGCTGGTGTTATTCCTATTCATAAAAGTCACCAATATAAAAGTATATTATATTTTGACAGAAATACATTTTCTCTGTTAGACTTTGATAATTAAATTTTCCCTGAACATATGAATTCAGGCTTTGAACCAATTGTTTTTAATTCTCTAGAAAAATCTTTCTCTCATGTTGTATGTACCTGACCCCCACATTATCATTGAATTTGTTTCTCCTTTTTTTTTGTTTTTTGGGTCACACCCGGCAGTGCTCAGGGGTTGCTCCTGGCTCCATGCTCAGAAATTGCTCCTGGCAGGCATGGGGGACCATATGGGGCACCGGGATTCGAACAGATGACCTTTTGCATGAAAAAATGCCTTACCTCCATGCTATCTCCCGGGCCCCTTGTTTCTCCTTTTGTATGTGACATTCTCCTCTAGAAACCTATGGCCATCCAAACTAAAGTTTTCTAGAAAAGGAGCTTAGTTGTTCCTTTCCAAATACAGAAATTTACTATTCATGTTTATTTGAACCACAAACTAGTATTCTTAGACTAAAAAAGTACTCTCTTGGTAATCGATTGTTGAATCACATTTCTACCTTCCACACTGAAATCTTTTATGATTTCTATGTCTCAGTCCCTACCCACGTTTTTCCTATTAAGCCTGCAATCCTCAAGGCTGCCTTTGCTTCTCCCCTCTTTACTCTGACTCTCTGAAGGAGAATTTATTAACAAAGTAAATTTTGATTATCCATATCCTTTTGTTGTTGTTGTTTTTGGTTTTTTTTGGGGGGGTGTCACACCCGGCAGCACTCAGGGGTTACTCCTGGCTCTATACTCAGAAATCGCTCCTGGAAGGCTCAGGGGACCATATGGGATGCTGGGATTTGAACCACCATCCTTCTGCATGCAAGGCAAATGCCTACCCCATGCTATCTCTTGGCCCCTGATTTTTTGTGGAGGAAATTTGGAAAAGTCTTCCAATTATGCTAAAATGTGGGTTCCTGCAAGAGACTCCACTAAATGTTTGCAGCCCCATTTTTCTTATCCTAATTGTCTCATTTTCCTCCCCTCTTCCGTGTCCTTCTCTTTAACTCATCAGGATAGGTACTCATGCTTTGACTTTGGTCACACTACAGAGAGTACTTCTACATGGATATCCCTCAAATGCCCACCTGTTAGCACACTTGTTAAGATGCGGGCACTTTCCAAGGCGATTGAATATTGACATTGCATAGCACTGTTAGGCCCGACAGTAGATGAGGAGGCAAAAGGTACTAGGATCAAAGAATCCATTAAACAGTTCCTCCAGCAATTTGACAGCCATCATCCAGCAAGAGCCTTGCCCTTCAGTCCCAGCTTTATCTACCCTCACCCCCAATTGCCATCCAGAGGCAGTTATCAGGGGTGGAGCATCTGATAACTGGCATCTTTACCCTTAAAGGGACAGTAGCAGAGGTCATTAGAATTTCCATTTCCTTCTAATCACCATGTCAGAGCCCACCCCCAACCCCTCTCGGATTATAATGTTGATTTGTTACCCATCCTTCACTCTGAGTTTCATGCTCCTTGGGTGAATGAAGCCTCTTCATCTAATGAAGGAGATGAGCCTTTGCTAAGATGGTTTCCATATTGAACCGTTGACAATTTTGATGACATTAAGAAATCTGTTTTTTTGATGAACTTACCTGGCTCTTATTGCCCGTCATTCACACTGCTTCAGAGATTGCTTTTACCCAGCTGGTTGCATGTAGTTACCGTATGTCCTTGTCACTTACTCCCTGACACTCCAAGTTCCCGGAGTTTGCCTCACACGGTGATACAGCAGGCATTCAGGAAATGTGCAGATCCTCAACCTACACAGAACCTTCCCCATACAACAGAGTGATGTTCTGGCATCGAAGGATACATCTACAGATAATTAATATTTCTGATAATGCCAGGTTGGAAAAATATAAAATTGCATGTAAAAAATGTGCTATCATTTCAGCTTTTAAACAAGTGCCAAGGTTAAATCTCAACAACTTCTATAGACATGAATTCTTTGCCTACCATTTTCTCTTACATTTATATCTTACACCAATCTTCCCACCTGCAACCCAGGGATTGAGTGACAATACACGGAAAGCAAACACTTCTTCACTTCTTTGCCATATTTTACTTAAAAAAAATCCAACTCATACACAGTGCCCAATGTGATCATTAAATTAAACTGCAATTAAGGTGACATCGGCAGTTTCAGTAATTAGAGTCTTGCTGTAACTGTAAGAGTAAAAATAACATTCCCTGGCGCTAAGACGGGGCAGCTGTGGGCCCCTGCTGATAATGTACCTTGGCAATTTAACATGACTAATTGTAAGAGGACTTCTTCACAGGGGATTGTGTTAATCTGCAAAACTTCTATCTCCCTAGTTTTGAAGAATCATATATTTTATGTTTGTCCAAGAGCACTTTCTCCTTGGCTCTGCAAATGTTCTATACATGTTCGGGTTGTTCTCAAGTGATGTGCATGGAATTTATGATTATAGTTATCTGGAGAGACTGCTAATTCTGAACTTCTCTTTGAAAAAATATTTTGGACCAAAGGGAATCCATATATGAGGTGAACATGGCTAGGATCTGATAGAGCACCTTGTCCACTCTTCTCTTCCCCCTGACTGAAACTGTGTGCATGTTAAAATTTTCTAGTGTGTTGTCTTGAGTAGCTAAATAATGAGGCTTTTGGGGTTTCCAAATCTAAGTGCATATCAAAGTTGGTAGAAAGGAAACTTTTTCCTCATCATTTGAAACATAGCTAGGAATATCCTCTTCAACTTGAAGTTATCTTCTCGTTTCCAGATGGATAAAATTTTTTATTAGTCTTGCCAAATCTGAATGTAAGTCAGCTGTTTTGTGAGAAAGACCCATATCAGTGGATGATAATTCCATTAACCTAGGAAGTCATGCAGAAATGGCATTTCTCTTAATTATATCCCTTTAATTCTTACCTTTTAGTCCTCAAGTCATACACTCTTCTGTTGGATAAAATAGTCTACATATTTGTCTCTTGACTTCACTTATGTTTTGCTCTGCTTCTTCTCCAGGCGGTGATGAAGGGATACTCTGATCAGAAAACATGTCCTAGTTCACTCTACTTTCTGGTTTTGAGGAACACAACTGGTGTTCATCCTAGGACATTCAGGACTCTGATCAGTTCTTTATCACTCTCTGCTAACTATTCCATATCCTCATCCATAAGTGCTCAGGAGTATTAAGTTTCCAGCTCCAAATGACTTTTGAGCATTCTCATTGAGGATACCTTAAAGTTGGTTCTAAAGGCACTTCTCTTTCCTTACCCAAGAAAGTGAGGGGAAAAGGGTAAAATTGATTCAGGAAAATATTTTATTCAATTAGTATACATCTATTATCATTTTAATGTGCAGTCAATATACAAATATCTAGTGAGCACTTTTGTATGATTTTATAGTCATTGTAAGTCTTTTAAATGGAGAGTCTATGCCACAATTATAGCACATCTTAATATCAACATTTTTTTTCATGGAAATACTTGATCTGTATTAAGACTGAGTTAAAATTTATAGTTGCAAAGTATATCTAACATATTAATAATGTCCAGTTTTACATGAACTGTTTCTAATAACTAAGAGAATCAGTTTTTAAATATTTATAAATAAAATATAACTGTATAGCCTCAGTTGAAGAATGTGCTTCTCAATCAATCCAAATCTATGTGACCAATTGTTAAAATCATGGTCAGTGCATGATAGAACATTTTCAAGAGCTTTGATGGAGGTTGGAATGGAAGGTTTATTGTTACAACAAGCCTCACTTTCCCACTCTTTTTACTGACATTTAGATTTCTGGGATTGGATACTGTGTATTATTCTCTCAATTATCTATATCATCATTTTTTAAAAGTATTTTATTAAAACCATTGGGATCCACAAAGTCCTTCACAGTTGAATTTCAGATACACAGTGAATCAGGGCCATTCCACCATCAATGTTGACCTTATCTCCCTCTACCAATGATCCCAAAGTACATCTTATACCACCACACTTTGCCCCCTCATCAGCAAGTATAATAAGTCCATTTAGGTTTAGATTGTTAAAGTTTAGGTCTCTTGATTCTATTGTTTTTGACTTTGGCTTAGATATTTAGTTCTGTCCTTTTTTCTCCATCAGTACATTTGAGACCTCTGGCCCCCATTCTTTCTTTATCTGCATCATCTTATAAGAAATTGCCTTACAACGTTGCCTATCATGATACTTTAGTCATCTAATATGTATTGTTTTACAGGTACACCTCTATGTCTTAATAATGTAAGTAAGATCTACCCATTGAGTTTTAATCGGTTTTCCTTACCTATTCATTTCAGAGGAAGTGCATTTATTTCTCCATTGTAATTTATTTGGGAAGGGATCTTGATGGTTGGTCCTATAGACTTGAATACATGGAGTATGGATTATAATTTGCTTTTGGATTTTTATAGTGTATTCCTCTGGGTGTTTATATAAATATGTTTAGATCTAAAGATTTTATGAGATTCAGAGTTTTGGCAAAAATATCTCATCTGTGGCCTCACAGCTCTTCTAAGTCACATTACTTCAAGGGATAATTAATGTATGGTTGTTTGTCTTTTCTTTTACATGGAATAAGGTATGATATAAGCCTGATCTATTTGCTGTAAAGTTCTGTATCACCTTAAATTCTTATTATATTTTTTTTGCTGAACAATGCCTAGAATTACTACTTTGTCCAACTGTAAAGCAATAGTCACTTAAAATGTTTAATCTTATTTCTTCTGTATCATTTACTTTATTAAGAATTGGTATTTATAGGGACTGGAGAGAGGGCACTTGCCATGTATGTGGCTGGCATGAGTTATATCACTGATATCATTGTCCCTTGAGCATCATAAGGAGTCATATAATTGCATAGCCAGGAGTAACCAACCATTGGGCATCACTGGGCATGACCCCCAAATCAAAAAGCTATTTATATTAAAAAAAACTGGTGCTAATTGTTTCTGGTATGGGTAATTGTGTCCAGGCATATATATATATATATATATATATATATATATATATGTATATATATATATATATGTTGTTTTTTGTTGGATTTTGATTTGGGGGTTATACCCAGTTGTGCTCAGGGCTTGTTCCTAGCTGTGTGCTCAGAGATTACTCTCTTGGCAGTGCTCAGGGGATCATGTGCTGCCAGGAATTGAACTGCAACTGGCCACTTGCAAAACAACCCTATACACTGTATTATCTTTCTGGTGCCATGTATGTGTATATATATATAGATATATAGATAGATAGATAGATATTAGAAGAAAATAAATAATGCATAGTCTGATATTTATATTCCAAATTTAAAAATTTATGGTTTTCATTCTTGAACTTAATATTTATGTTAGTTAATGAAACAGACCAATGGCTTCTCAGTTTCTCTATTCTGCTGTGTCTCTGCTTGTTTGTGTGTATACATAATAATGTCAGATTAACAGTATCAATTTATTCAAGCAACAGTGTGACTCAACACAATTCAAGCTTTCTTAACTTTGCTTTTATCCTGAGGATATCTCCCACCAGTCAAATTGCTGTGTTTTAAATTCACTTGAAGTAAATATTTTCTGGGTTGTTAAGCAATCACTCTGGTAGTTAGCTTTATTTGTTTCACTTTGCTTTTGACTTCTAAAGATTAAGTTACTTGGAAACAGTTTGATCCCTTTTGATATGCTCATAAACTGTCTAAAATGGGATGATAGCAAATTTTAATTTTGACCTAATTTTGCCACATTACTGAGGTCAAATTCCCCAAATTAAACACGAACACAAAAATCTTCTTTCATCCTTTTTCCAATATCTATGGCTGCTTTATGTGCATTTTTAAATTGTACATTCTCTCCTAGAAGAATTGAACTATTTTATTTTTCTAACAACAGTAAGAGAAGTCTATCTTCAAATCTTGTCACTTTATTATTTGAGGATGACAGTTTGGGGGCCACCACTGTTTTCACATGAAGACTTTATAATGCACAACCTTTTCTTCTTAGTTACCAGCATTGTAATATTTATTTTTTGTAACATTATACTGTAACTAGGGACTTTCAAAATAAGCAAATAAATGTTTTAGTGATCAATATGATTAATCAAGTGATAATTAAATTAATTAAGCCTAAACTGATTACACTGACAAAGTCTGCATTTTAATGAATATAGCATGACAAAAGAATTTCAGAAAGATTAAAGTAATAATCAGGTGAGTAAATAATTTTCAAATTCTCTATTATAAAATAAAGTTAATCATTCCATGATTGGTAAGCTAACTATGGTATTATTGAATGTGGCTTTGTAGAAATCTAGTTCTTCAATAGCACAGCTACATTAGTTTACTTTGCTTACCACATTAATATATACTATTGGGGCCGGCGAGGTGGTGCTAGAGGTAAGGTGTCTGCCTTACAAGCGCTAGCCAAGGAAGGACTGCGGTTCGATCCCCCTACGTCCCATATGGTCCCCCCAAGCCAGGGGCAATTTCTGAGAGCTTAGCCAGGAGTAACCCCTGAGCATCAAATGGTGTGGCCCCAAAAAAACAAAACAAAACAAAAACAAACACGTAATATTATAGTACAATAAATATGCAAGATATGTATATTCATAATACAAATTTAACAAATCTACATGTATAAATGCTTGTATTGATAAATGTAAATTTTTATATATTTATGTATGTAAGACACAAATACATTTTGAAAATTTTCTGATTTGTAAAATGGGATTTTAAGAAATCAAGCTTGCTAAGAAACATGTTTCCTATTTTAGGGAGATCTTATTGGATTTGCTTTTCTAATCATTGTTAGATGCCTTAATGCCCAGACTTGTATAAGAGGTTGAATTTAGAAAGAACATGCTCAGTTCTCTTGTTCCTTGGCTTCCTTCCATTCGTTCACAGTGACATAATCTGTGATTCTTGTGATTTCTACATTAGTTTTTCTGATTCCTTTGGTTACCCAATCATTAAGCTAGTTCTGCATTTTTATTATTTGCATATTAAAAGCCCAAATGAAGTGTTAACTGCTATCTGTCAACTTGAGTTTCCCCAAAATAGCCAGTTTAGGGTGTGTGTGTGTGTGTGTGTGTGTGTGTGTGTGTGTATGTGTGTACGTGCATACACATATGTATGTGTATGTATGTGTGTGAGAGATTTTTTTGAGAAAGTAAGCATTCTCAGCATTCATGTTGGACTGCCAACATGTCTAGAACTTCTGAGAGAACTTCATTTACTTGTGAACAAACTTCATTTACCACCACCATTTGTCTGATCTCACTTTCCCTTTTAGCTTTCACTTGTGTTTCCTCCTTCCTCTATGTCTCACACCTAAAGCATCTTTTTGGGGCGGCGGGGAGTCACACCCGGCAGTGCTCAGGGGCTACTCCTGGTTCTACACTCAGAAATTGCCCCCGGCAGGCTGGGGGGACCATGTGGGATGCTGGAATCCAAACCACCGTCCTTTTGCATGCAAGGCAATGACTTACCTCCATGCTATCTCTCTGGCCCCAACACCTAAAGCATCTTGAGTCATCTCAAGGTCATAGATGCCATGTCCTTGTTTTCTTGACAGGTTCTTATTTGTGTTTTTCATTTCAATGTTGCCATGCATTCCTTAAAGATGGGATAATATTTCTTTGGGTTGTTCAATATCTCTCATTCTCTCTTTCCAGTGCCAAGGAAACCCACAAAGTCTTGTTTTTATGCTTGCTTTTTAGTATGTGTTGGAATGTATTTGTGTGTGAGTTTGTGTGTGAGAGAGACAAGGTGTCAAAAGAGAAAATCATTGAGAAATTGTAGCAATTATTGTAGTATGTGCTGGGACACCTGCTTCATTAATGCATTTTAAATAAAAGTAAATACTTGATTTCTGTGTCGTTCTTTACCTGCTTCTCAGAAGACAGGAACTTTATGCCATTTTATACCCATGGCTTCATTCAGAATGCTGGTTGAAGCTCAAGAGCTATTTGGCGTATAATAAACTTGAGTGACACCCTAATCAGAATGTGTTGTTGCTAAGCTCTGTTATCCAGGTAGAACAATTAATGAACTATGAATATTTCAGAATAGTCACAGACAACATAAATTGCGCTATGAATAATTACACAGTGAAGAAATAATGAATCTTTGCATGATTGAAAACCTGACAGAATATCAAAGGGCAGAGCCAGGGATGCCCTGGAAGGCAGAAGCTAAAAAAAAAAAAAAAAAAATAAGCTCATGATGCTAATCTGAAAAAAGAAAGCAAGAAGCAAATAATAATAACATAAGCACTGAAGCTTATGGAAGCTTATGAAGTTGTCAGCTGTGACTGTCTTTTCTAAGTACGCTAAGGTTATAGAATTTGCCTGGTCAGTACTAGACTTTAGAAATAATTACCTCAGCTTATTCTATTTGACTGATGGTGCTTCCCTAAAAGGATTTTGGAAGCACACACTGACTTCATTTTGCTTCCATTTTCTTTGCTCATTGAATAGTTTTAAAATGCAATGCTTAAAAAAAAAAAAAAAAGAAACAAAACCCCAAACATCAACGACAACAAAAAGTAATGCTTCCAGAGAAGTTGTTTCTTTTGTTTGAGAGCAAGGTTTAGAGATTATGGAAGACCTGAGTCTAATTCCTTGATACTTTATTCTCCAATCTAAAATAAATAATTTATTAATTAATTAGTCAGAGATAGTCTTAGACAGTGGTGGGCAACCTTTTCCTTTTTTTTTCAACTGAGCCAAATCTCGCCCAAACCACGATTGAAATTTATTTTGAGAGTCACACAGGGCGTGCACTGACAGAGACTAGGAGCAGAGTCTTGACTCCTGGAGCGGCTGCCCCGCATACAGAAGAGTCGCATTAAAAAGTGTAAAGAGCGGAGCCAGAGAGATAGCACAGCGGTGTTTGTCTTGCAAGCAGCAGACCCAGGACCTAAGGTGGTTGGTTCGAATCCCGACGACCCATATGGTCCCCTGGGTCTGCCAGGGACTATTTCTGAGCATATAGCCCTGAGCACCACCGGTGTGGCCCAAAAACTATAAAAAAAAAATGTAAAGAGGTGCATGTGACTCGCGAGCTGCGGCTTGCTAACTACTGGCCTTAGATATGAAAAACGTAAAGAGGTGCATGTGGCTCGTGAGCTGCGGCTTGCTAACTACTGGCCTTAGATATGAGGGGTAGGTTGAATTACAGTTAAACTTAAGCATTTATATTGAGTTAAAATAAAAATAACAAGGACAGCAGCATCTGTTTTATAATAAGAATCTTATGAATAAATATTATTCCATAGTGGATCTATATAGAATATATCAGATAGCTTTCATTCATTTGTCTGTCAATGGACACATGCATTGGTTCCACAGATTGGTTGTTACAATGAATACTGAACCCAACATTAATGTGCAAATACCTTGTATAGGCCCCTGTTTTCATTTTCTTTGGATATATTCACCTTACATTTTACTCTAATATGTATAAATGTTATTGCTGGATTCTCCCAAAATTTAACACCAGGTGTAGCTGACTATATGTTGTTGTCTCAAAGAGTCCAAATTTTGAAATCCAAGAGTTCTGACACAGGTAGAATTCTGTACCTTGCTATCAGTTTTTAAAATGGAGGAGAAAAGCTATTTGCTTGTAGCCATTCAGATTCTTATTATTTTTTGGCAAAGGGAACAACATTTTTCCCTGTGGAAGTTATTCATTTCCAGGTGTTTTCTCATAAAACATTTAAATAACAAGAACAGCTGGTCACAACTCCAGAGAGAGGTCCCAGAAGCAGTTCCCTCTGAAAATGGTAAGCAGAACTCACTAAACAGTAAATTTCATTTTAGAGTAGAGCCTTTGTATTTGGTAGACCCTTATTTTTCTATTTATTCTGACAGTTTTCAAGAGATTCAAGGAAAATCTGAGGTTTTTATTTGCAAGACATTTGAATATTCTTATTCACAAAAGAGGGGAGGGCAGTGGTTCTCTCCTGTTTCCCCATGCTTAGAATTCCTTTTATCCCCCCAAAATGCAAAAAGCAGCATACAAAGGTAAAAAGAATTCTACTTTTGTTTCTTGAACTTCACTGCTGACTTTTAGTCATAGGTGACTGGAATCATGGCTCTTCTGTTGAAGATAAGACTAATACTTACCTGGACCCATCTGAGATAGATTTTTAATGTAATTTTGTTTAAATCTAAAAGGATCAAACATCAAGTACATAGACTATTCTGAAGGAAACATTTTAACATGCTTAAGTTACACAGAGGTACTTACTGAATTTTTAGCTTGAAAAACATTTAACAAAAAAAAAGGCATGTTTAAGACAAAAATGGCACCATTCTGCTCATTCTTTCAGATGAATGGTATTAGAGTGGTATTGTCACACTTTTTTGTAACTTATTTGGCTTTACATGATAGGATCACAGGGAGTGATCTAGCTCATGTGCTTGTTCTCAGATTTGAAGGCCTAGAACAATGGTCTTTAACCACTGGCTGCCCATGTTGGTCCACATCAAGGTTGAGACTCACTGCTCTACTGTGTTGATCTGTGGATCCGTATGCAGATGAGTTGCCAATCTTCAGATATAAAAAAGTTTAAGAGGGGCTGGAGATATAGTATAACAGGTTGGGTACTTGCCTTTCATATGTTTAAATAATGTTCGAGTCCTGGAATGTCATATGGTTCTCTGAGCACCACAGGAGTGATTCCTGAATACAGAGCTAGGAGTATGTTCCTGAGCATGGTTGATTGAGTGTCCTCTTCCAAAGGAAAAAAAAGTTGAAGAATGCTAGTCTAGAAGAATACAGAAACTATTGTAACCATGCAGAATAGTTTCTTTAGGAACATAGAGGACTTCAATGACATTTAAGTCTGCTAATTGTCCCAGAATAAAGCTCAATTTGAGCTTCTCTGACTTTCCATTTATTTTGACTGTGATAAAGTACCTAAAATCATGAAATCTCTGAGAAATAATATCCCTATTTTTTAAAAGATGGATTTTTTTTTTGAAAAGAGCAAGAAAGTTGGGGCCCGGGAGATAGCATGGAGGTAAGGCATTTGCCTTTCATGCAAAAGGTCATCGGTTCGAATCCCGGTGCCCCATTTGGTCCCCCGTGCCTGCCAGAAGCAATTTCTGAGTATGGAGCCAGGAGTAACCCCTGAGCACTGCCGGGTGTGACCCCCCCCCAAAAAAAATAAAATAAAATAAAAAAAGAAAAGAGCAAGAAAGTTGATTGAGGTAGAGAGTATATGTGTCCTGTTTACCAGGAAATAGTGGCTGTTGGATGAAGAGCTGGAAAACCTATGAACCTCTGAAATTAGTGCTAATAAGAGTCTGAGCTACTTGAGCTGAAGCCTATTTTTGAATCTTCCCTATTGGTATTTGAATATTTATAGAGATTTATAGAGATGGAATAACACCTTAATTGAAACTGAAACCTTCCCTCCAGGAAAGCTTCCTCTCAAAGCTCAAGCCTCATAACAGAACTGAAAATCTTCAGTGTGTGTTTGGCTGGCATGTATAAAGATACAGGACAAGAAAGGTCATGCAGGGACCAGAGAGATAGTATAGGACTTGAAGGTTCTTTCTTTGCATACAGCCAACCCCAGTGTAGTCCTAAGATGGTCCTAAGCACCACCGGAAGTGACCCTTGAGCACAGACCAGGATTATTCCTTGATAATTTACTAGTGTACGACTCACACTCTCCAATAAAGAGAAAGTGTTATTTGTTTATTTATTTTGGGGGGGCTATTCCTAGCTGTGCTTAAGGCATACTCTGACTCTGCACACATGTAAGACTTGGAGAACTGTGGGTGCTGGGGATTGAACCCAGGTTGGTCGTGTATAAGTCAAGTCCGTACCTGCTGTAAAAAAATATTTTTTTCTTAAAGAAGGGTCAAGCAAAGGAAGGGTCAGTTATTGCTGTATCTTAAAAGAAACTACAGAAAGAAAGGAGAAAGTGGGTAGGGAGATAAGTAAAGATCAATCTTGGGGCCAGAGCAATAGCACAGAAGGCAAGGCATTTATCTCAATGCAACGGACCCTGGTTCAATCCCCAGCATCCCATATGGTCCCTCTAGCTGGCCAGGTATAATTTCTGAGTGTAGAGCCAGGAGTAACCCACATCTCACTCCATTTTGGGTCAGAGGCAGTGTAAGGTGGTGGGCAGAGGTTTTGCTGGCTGGTCTCTGTGCGACAGAGCAGCAATGGAACAGCTAGGAGGAGGAAACTCAGGTGTGCAGCGCTCAGAGATGAGTCTGATGAACACCAGTTGGCCTCATCTAGAAAAGAAAGTTGAAAGGAATGAGAGAGGTGTCTTCTCTACTCATTAGAGCTCAGTCATCCAAGAGAGAGTAGTTTTAACCCGGTAGACATGAAGGATCAAAGAACAATGAGTAGAAATTAAAATGCACAGTCTCAGAATCCCTGAGCGCTGTCCAGATACGAAATGCTCCCCAAGAGATATGCTGGGGTTCCCAGAGGGCTTCTGCTTCCCAGGGCTGCTGCATGAATTTTCAGGAAGTTCCTGATTTTTTAGCCCTTGGACTGCTGCTGAACTAGTATACTAAGAGGGGATGGTTTTCCTTGGGCAGACACACAGGGGAATTTAAAGAAGGATCTAATATTATTCTTTTTGAAAAAGCTTTCTTATTGCATCATACTCATCCTTGTGAGGAGATACAGGAATTTCAATGGGCTTTTGAGAATGGATGGAGGAGAAAAAAAAGGCAAGAAAGAAAAGAAAAGGCGAGCTGAAATCCCACAGTGCCTAACAGATGGCATAAAACTGGAATAGATGCTGATAATCAATGTCAAAATTTCTTAGGCTACTATTGACAGAAGGTGTGGGGATGAAAGTTAATCCAAGAAGCTTAAAGAAAAATGCACAGCAGAGTAGAGTGACAGGAAATGGACTGGGAAGGTATTTGAAAACATAACTTGAGCAATGCCTAGACTTATTTCTAGACCCTCTCAAATCTATTTCTTAATAACTGGGAAGCATAGAAATCAATATACACAGATTTCTTATGCATCTTTCCATTATCATTGCTGTGCTTATCCAAATTGGGGTCATTTTACCCTGCATTCCCAAAGCACTGACCTTCTGTGTTAGTATGGTACTACCTGGATCTTATAACTAGATTCTGATGCAGATCATCTTTTTTTTAAGTTGGAGGCTCCCAATGGTGTTTAAGGAGTCTTTGGGTCACTGTTGATGATATTGGGCTAGCTGAGCCTGAGACTCAGTTTGAGAGTCCAAAAATGAGGTGCTAGAGGCCACCAGGGTCCCACTTTCTGTGCTCAGGAACCTTCATGGCCACACCTAGCAGTATTTTGAGGGCACAAGGTGCTGAAGATTGAACAGCAATATCCTAACTGATGTACTATATTCTGGCCCCAATTTCTTTTTATAACTATGCTAACACTAAGATAAAATTGGTTCTTTTGAACTCATTCTATCTGAAATTGATCTGATCTTACCATCATTGGATATTTGTTCCATTGAGGATCCATAGTGGCCACCAGCAAGAGTCCTGAAAGAGAGGAGGCCTCGTGAATTTGTATGATCTGTTGACAGTGATTTGAAAGTCTTTTACCTGGAGTCCCAAGGATTCATCACCTTTGTATTGTGGACCCTAATGTCAAGAGCAATACAAATACACTCATTAGACCCTTTGCTTGCTACCATCACAATTTTTGGCTTCCTTTGTTGACTCTTTTCCTGCTTCTGAAGGTAAAACAGTTGTTCATCGCCCAAAATAGATAATCAGGGCAAGTCTCGTGGATGTTTTATTTCATCTTTTAGTGGATCAGAATACACAGAACACTTCTCTGCAGGAAAAAATTCATGTGCTCCTGGACTCTCTCCTTCATTGCTCTGTGGTCTGGGCAAGTTGCTGTGGGTAGTGACAGCTCCTCCTCCTGCTTCTGGGAGTCCTTCTCTTTCTCAGGATTCCAGCTGTGACCTTCTTCTCATGTGGCTCTCTCCATCTTCAGATCTGTCTGGAGCACCCAGGGGAATTCCTACCCGCCAGCATTTCCACTACAAAGCTAATTGGCCATGAAAGATGAAATAACTGGTTGACAGTTTGGTTTGAAAGTTTGGATTCCACTCAGTACTTGCTTTTATTTCCTTCCCTTTTCTTTCCTTTTCCTTTTTCTTTTCTTTTCTTCCTTTCCTTTCCTTTCCTTTTTCCTCTTATTTTTCCTTTCCTTTCCTTTCCTCATTTCTTTCCTTTCCCTTCTCTTTTGTTTTTTTTTCTTCCTTTAAAATATATTAATCAAATCACACAGTTACAAACTTGTTCACATTCAGTTTCAGTCATACAATGTCCTACCTCATTTACTGGTCCAACAACCAGTGTATATTTCTCACAATCAATAGCCACAGTTTCCCTGCACCCTCCACTGCCTCCATATGTGGCAGATATTCTCTCTCTTTCTCTCTCTCTCTTTATTTTTTATCCTTAGACACTATGGTTTGCAATACTGTTACTGACAGGGTGTATCATGAATATCATTTCTTCCTTTTAAGCACATAGTTCTTGTCCAGAGTGTTCATTTCCAACACTCATTGTCCTAGTGGTCCCTTCTTTGCCCTAACTGCACCCCTCACCTGCTCTCTGTGTCAAAATTCCTTCCATGAATTAGTCCTCAGTCACAGTCCTGGGCTAAAATGACATTCCTGACTTCAGAACCCTGAAATATGCCCTAAGAAGTAAGAAATATATGATCAAAAATTTTCACAATTGTGAAGTTAGAATCATGACTTATGATCACACTGCCCTCATCTCTATTGTCTCTGAATATTATTATAGTAATTTTTTTTTGTTTTGGGGCCACACCTGATGACACTCAGGGGCTACTCCTGGCTATGCTCTCAGAAATCGATCTTGGCTTGGGGGACCATATGGGACGCCAGGGAATCTAACCGTGGTCCGTCCTAGGCTAATGTGGACAAGGCAGATGCCTTACTGCTTGCACCGCTGCTCTGGCCCCTATAATATAATTTTTATACCCCACAAATGAGTGTTATCACTCTATGTCTATCCTTCTTTCTCTGGCACATTTCACTCAGATAATACTCTCTTTCTCCATCCATGTCAGGTACTCTCTTGTCATCTTACATGTAAATCCTTGTCCTGCTTTGGTCTCTGTGATGTCAAATAGATGTGTCAGTTTTCAAATAACAGATGATCACAGCCACATAGAGCAACATGTTGGAAATGAGGGTGATGGATTACTGGAAAAAGGATAATTTTTTTTTTTTGGTTTTTGGGCCCCACTCAGTGACGCTCAGGGGTTACTCCTGGCTATTCGCTCAGAAGTCGCTCCTGGCAGGCACGGGGGACCATATGGGGAACCGGGGGATCGAATCGTGGTTTGTCCTAGGTTAGCACAGGCATCTTACCTCCAGCGCCACCACCCGACCCCGAAAAAGGATAATATTGTAGTGTGTGGACCACATATCTGCAGAACCAAAGGTTTGCTGAATCATGGCTAATACCAAGAAGGCACTCAGTAGTTTCCCCCAGATTCTGAGAGCATTAATGATTCAATCTTCTGTGACTTGAGACACAACAGCTTGTTTTCAAATGCCATCTTTACCAAATTTATTGAACAGATGCCGAATTTAACAGGAAAATTCATTGCCTTGCAGCACATGTATCCTTCCCAGTTAGTGACAAGATTGATGGTTCAGTCGAGTTGACAGATGACAGTGAGGTGCCCTAAGAGTTGGTTTCTTATTCTAAACACACTCTACTGGAGAAGAACAAGGCCAAGGGCATCAAAGATGCAGAGTTAAACTCATTTTTCCCATTGAATTTCAGGAAATCTCTCTACAGACATGGAGGTAGCAGGGACAAAGGACAGAGTTGATAAATTTCTCTGGGCTGTTCCATCCTATATAAGGCATCATCTAGGATATAGTGTTACCTGTTCTAAAATTACAGTCACATAGGCTCTGTTTATTAGTAGAGAAGAGAAGCACTTTGCAGGCCCTCCAGACATTTGATGCAATCTAAGTGTATTTTCCAAAATTTCCAAATTTCTTGTATGTTTCATTACCCCATTTTTTGTGAGCCACACCCAGTGATGCTCAGGGGTTTCTTCTGGCTCTGCACTCAGAAATCACTCCTGGCTTGGGGGACCATATGGGATGCCGGGGTCATGTCAGTCTATCCAAGGTCAGCCATATGCAAGGCAAACACCCTACTGCTGCGTCACTGCTCTGGCCCCTCATTATCCTATTTTTGATCAAGCTGATAAATGAAGTTATTGCCATGCACTATCTTAAGGCTACTATGCATGTCTGCTTCTTTCTGTGGAGTCCAAACTTGAAGCCAAAAGTTTCAATTACACCCATCAATCAGAGATTTTTTTTTAATGACAGTATCATCTGATGGCCTCATTGGTTTGCCAGGAGAAAATGCTGTGGCAAAGAACTTCACCCAGGAGCCTTCAAATTAGCAAGTGTGTATTTAGAATAACTGCACGAAGAAATGAAATGGTTTAAATGAAGGTTTTCTAGAACACTCTAGGCTCCAGAGTATAGTGAGAAGGAAAGAAATTAAATAGAGGAGAAATACAAATATGAAATGACAGAGAACAGGGGCCAAGGGGACTTAAGTGCATTGGTAGGTTTAAGAAAGAACAGAAATGGGGCCAGAGCAGTGGCGAAAGTGGTAGGGTGTCTGCCTTGCTTGTACTAACCTAGGGCGGACCTTGGTTTGATCCCTCAGCATTCCACATGGTCCCCAAGCAAGGGTCAAATTATGAGCTCATAGCCAGGAGTAACTCCTGAGCATCACCAGGTGTAACTCCTGAGTATCACCAGGTGTGGTCCCAAAAAACAAAAAAAGAAAAGAAAAGAAAAAGAACAGAAATAAATATCCAAGTTACAGAAATACGTTAACAACCAAAATTAATGGTATGGACTCTGGGAACCTGAGAGGAGGGAGATTGACACTGTTGTTGGGATTAATCCTGAAACATCCTATATCTAAAACAACTACAAATAACTTTATAAATCATAATGGTTTAAATAATTTTTTTAAATCAGCAAGTGTGTTAAGTTCTTTCAATTTCTTCATATCTTTCTTTAGAAATGTTTTTTTTAAAATATGAGAACCAATATTATTGTTATATACTATGCTGCTGACACAAAATCCACCCTTCAGGCTGATACAAACCCACCTCTCTGCTGGTGCTGGGACTGCCTCCCTATATTCCCCCCGAAATCCTACTCCCCCATCCCCACCCCGGACTCTTTTTGTAGGTGGTACGTGCTGAGTCATGTGTTGACGCAGTCAACAGTGTTACTGAGAACAATCTTATTCAAGATCATAGGACCCAAGGATCAGGTGTGGCATTGTCAGGAGTGACTTTAAAGAAACCAGGGGTTTTATTTTCACTCCTCATTCTGTCTCCACGAACACCTGAACATCTGATTTTAAAGTCAAGCAAACCAAAAACTTGGTGAAAAATAAAGTAGATTGAAGGGCAGGAACCAGTGTACAGTAGGCACTGCGTTTGTCTTGCACATACCTGACATTCCCAGCACCAGGACTATTCCCTATGAGCAAAGTTAGGAGTTAAAATCTGAGCACCACTGGGTGTTTCCCCAATCCCAATCCCCCAAAACTCTCCCAAAATAAAACCAGAAACAGTGCATTTATATAATGTTACAGAAGAGGTAGGAAAGTCAGGTTTGGAACCAGGTCTTCCAGATCCTTCCACCCAGTGTCCAACGCCTCTAGAGAAAGTTCATAGAACAGTCAACCACAGCCACGCTATATCCTTGCGCGTGCGTAGTGACAATTTCACAGCTAGATGAAGAATTTTTGACCGTAGGGCCACAGATGTACCAAGGTCTTATTGATTAGAAGCTCTGGTGGTATTTTACTATAATTTCCCACTCTTCTCTCTCTCCACTCTTCTCCTGCGTCTGTGGCGCCCATTGAACTAATTACTCATAACAGTTTGTTTAGGTCAAAGCTGCCACATTTGATTATATCTTTAGTTTAACTTGGTTTGATTGTATATATTGGAACATTCTTTAATCTGTCCCTAGGTTTTCTGTCTGGGACTGTAGAGTCATTTATTTAAACATGTTGCTGGGAGTTGAAGGCCGACAGAACAATCCATTAAAGGTAGTTCTTGGAACAGTAAGGCAGGTGTGGGGGATGTATGGGGAGCCGTAGTGGAGAACAGGCTGCAAAGATAAATGGATCCAGTTCAGAATTTCCCTACTCCACAATCTAGCTGGAATTTGTCGAAATGCCGTTCCTTAATTTTCTCAAATACAAAACTGAGGCAGTAACCAAGCTTATATCCCTGAATGTAGGCAGAATTAAGTGAAACTAGCCATACAGCGTATATCCCTAGGAATTTGTTTCCAGGTACTGATAACACCAACAGTAGCAGAAAATTCTACTGGTTGAACTAAGAGGTTTTTAACTTATATAGCAAAAATAATAAAAAGCCAATGAAATTCAGATAAAGTTTGATCAAAGTTCTGACTTCATTACCCCCATCTTCTTTAATCAAATTGGTTTTGACATTATATACCAAGGAGGTCAATTTTGTTTCTATGCTGAAATCTTTATGTGTAGCTGGTGAATGCTTAGGCTTCCACAAGGTACCAGGGAGGCTTGGGCTTCATCTGATTCCCATTGTTGATAAGTAATAATGACTTTGTTTCTTTTGTTCAAATATCCTACTATCTTATCAGGCCATACCAAGAAGCAGAACTATCACCTTTAATTGCGGAGTCTGGCTGCCTATGCAGCACAGGAACTGGCCATACTTGTAGGTGTGTCTTAATTATATCTAACTTCCACTTTCAACTTATGAGATCATGCATTATTTTAAGGGCTAAAAATCATCAGAAGTGTTGTGACGGTCAATTTTCCTGTTTGTACCCATCACCTATTCTGACTCTGCTTTGGTCTGGTCAGTTTGTAGGGCTCCAGACCAACAGCATTTTACAGCAATATATACCAGCAGATATTTTTCCTCTTTTCTCTCTCCACATGCAGGGTCTTTGGCTTTCGTTGCATCTTCTTTAGGATTCTGACTTCCTCATGGCAGGTTTTGCTTTTTGCCTTGTCTTCCTTAGCCTTGCGGGTGTAGCTGCTTAGCCGCTGTGTCTAATCTCTAGCTGGCCTCTGTTCTCTGTTTGCCTTTTCAAATCTTCCAACATGCATGTTATTGGTGCCTGCTATTAAATTCCCTCTATTGAATTGCCCGAGGTAGATTCTGTATGCCTGCCTGCCTTGACCCTGCCTGATAAAACTCATTGAACTGCAGAATCATGACATTCCAACCTGCCTAATGAATACCTTTGCCTAGGAATAAATCCTGTGGTCTGTCATGCTAATGTGATTTGTTTTTCTTTTCTTTTCTCTAAAATTGTAGATTTCTCGATTAAAAAATAATAATAGGGGTTTTCATTAGAGTCTGTAATTTCTCTGATGATTTCATTTCTTGTAAAGGTGTGTGTGGAGATACATTAAAACCAATTATAAACATGATATTCGAAAAACACCACCCTTCAGCACACTTAGGTCATATCCCATTATTGGGTCATATCTGAAATAAAATTGCTCACATTCATTTTACGAAAAGCTAGTTATGGAGTATAGAACATCATATTCTACCAATCAAGGCTGCAATAGTTACTGATGCCCACTCACAGCAAACCTAAAACTCTCTGGCCAACCACATGAAACATGAATCTTGACAGCCATGGAGCTTTTGGAGAATTGATCTTGCTTGGTGGCTGGGCTGTGTTTCAGATGATTGAGACTTGACCCGTTTGTTTTGGTGATAAATGGCTTGGGAAGAAAAGGAAGAAAAATTCCCTGGGATTGTGCTAAATAAATAAATAAATAAATAAATAAATAAATAAGTGAACTGATTGGAAAAGACATTAGGGGAGTTCTAGAAACAAGAGACCCCAGTGACTAGAAAAGGTGGGGGTGTGTGGGTAGAGATCTTGGGTCTATCTCCCATAAGGAGTTGGGAGAGAAGCACACATGCAGTGCAAACAAAAGTCCAGAGAGTGAGTCTTCATGCCCCATTTCCTTCTCAGTATGGGATGGCATGTGGTGGGGAGCCACCATATTTTTCAATGGGCCTACTCCATGGTGTGTGTCCTCAACCTCATCTTTAGGAAATGAATCTTTTCTTTTTTTTTAAAATGGGGTAAGACTATTTCCACGAGCCATCTTCACTCCCTCCAAAGACTATTTTGACTCTGACTTAGTCATTTCTCAAGGACATGGATTTAGTTCCCAATAGAGTTTTGTCTGCTCTGAGAATAAATGACATTAGATTGTTCTCAGCCCCCTGTGTATGTGTGATAGAAAGTGTGGAAATGACTGACCATTTTTTAATCAAAAATATTTTAATGATTAATGCATAGACATTATTTAACAGTGTGGATATATTCAGATGAGCTAAAGCACACTTTGACAGTATACCATTGAATGTTATGGTTTCTATGTTTGAAATAAGTAAAGACATCTGCAAACAAGTACCCAGGAAGACCATTTTTGTTCTTTTTTCTCTGTTTCTTCTTTCTTGCCAGATGTCATTTGGTAGTATCGATTGATGTTGGCCACTTTACTGTCACCGCTGATATGTTGGGGCTTAGAAACCAAGTGACTTATTAAAATTGCATGTAAAATATTTTATTCTCCATGAGTGAAAAGGCCTTTCTCTCCACTGAGAACAATTCATGAGCCTAAGGCAGGAGCTTTCTTCATGCACTTCTGACTAGTGAGAAGTACAAGTTTCTAAGGAGGAGATCACTTGGTCAGGTAAATGGAAATGTGAGACATCAGTTCAGAGAGACCAAGAATGGTTGTATTTTAACATCAGTCGCTTGCTGTTCATGACGGTGGTTTCTGTGTAACTAAAGATTTCATGTCTTAGTGAGCAGGATCAGGGATCCCAAAATGGGTCATATGTGGCCTCCTCTGCAGAATATGCTACTTCCATGGCAAATGAACTGAAAAATGAGATTCCAACAACAACGAGGGAAACTGTCTAAAATTTTCAAGGAATGATCAGTTGAATCACATGAACCTAAAATTAGAACGTTTAAAGTGGGGTCTCAAAGTCAATTTACCTGGGGGTCGCAGGAGGCAAAGTCAGGGTGATCCTTGAATGAAAAGTCAGTAGTAAGCCTTGAACATTGGGGGATGTGACCCAAACAACTAAAACAAAACAAAACAAAAAAAGATTCCTCTAGGGCAGGACCACAAAATGTTGTAAGGAGGGCCCCAAATGGCCTGAGGGCAGCGAGTTTGAGACCCTTGGAAAGGTTGGAGAGGTAGTACAAGGATTAAGAAATTTTCCTTGAATGCTGCAAACCCTAGTTCAAAGTCTGATACAATATGTCAAATAATTGCAAGCACAGCCAAGAACAATCCCTGAGAATGCAGTCATGAATAAGTACTGAGCTGTGCCAGGAACAGCCTAAAGACTCTAGGAAAATTTTCTCCATGGTACTTCATTCTGAGATGTGAGAAGACAGAGATGTGGAGTGAAGTGGGAGTAAGTGTGAAGTGTGGGACTGGCTTTGAAGACCAAGAAGTTCCATACTAATGGACACAATGGCCTGTGTCAGCACTAGGTTGGCAGTTGGGGGGTGGGGTGGGTGGGGGATATTTTTTGATTTAATCCTACAATGGAGCTGGATGATAGCACAGCAGGAGGTCATTTGCCTTTCATGCAGGTGATCCAGGATGAACCTCAGTTTGATCCCCAGCATCCCATATGGTCCCCTAAGCCAGGAGCGATTTCTGAGTGCATAGCCAGGAGTAATCCCTGAGCATCACCAGGTGTGGCCCCAAAACAAAACAAAACAAAATCCTACAATGGCAAAGCCCTCAGTGCTGACCTTGGATTGCTAGAGTAAGAGGACTGATTTGGGACTGGAATTTTATGGTATTGATAACAATGAGTGCTTGCCTGGGGAGTCCTATCCTAGATTCCTCAATAGCAGGGCCATGGAATTGAAGCTTCATATTGTACTTCCCTACTTCAATGTATGGCAATTCATGACAGCAGCAAAGGAACATGGACACAAGGCCCACATAGTTTATTTTTGCCCAGCACATTGAAAAGTAATTCTTTTTTTAATATTTTTAATTTAAAGCATTATGACTGACAAAGTTATTCATATTTGGGTCTTAGATATAGAATATTTCACCATCAATGTCAGCCTCCTTCCACCAATTTTCCCATAAGACCCATAAGTTTGGGTCTTATGATTTCATTGTTGTTGACTCTGTGAACTTGGATATTCAGTTTTCCTTTCTTTTTTCTTTTCTTTTTTTTTTTGTTTTTGTTTTTTGTTTTTTTGTTTTGGGTTACACCTGGCAGCGCTCAGGGGTTACTCCTGGGTCTACCTCAGAAATCGTTCCTGGCAGGCTGTGGGACCACATGGGATGCCAGAATTTAAACTACTGTCCTTCTGCATGCAAGGCAAACTACCTACTTCCATGCTATCTTTCTGGCCCAGTTTTTACCTTTCTTTTGGGGGGGGGTCACACTCGGCAGTGCTCAGGGGTTACTCCTGGCTCTACACTCAGAAATTCCTCCTGGCAGACTCAGGGGACCATATGGGGTGCTGGGAATCGAACCACTGACCTTCTGCATGCAAGGCAAACACCTTACCTCTGTGAAATCTCTCTGGCTCCAGGTTTTTCCTTTCTTAATGCCACCAATGCTCCTGAGTCCTCTTGGTTTCCTGCCTCCTCCCATTATTTCATAGCTATCTATTCTCCTCTTCCATTCAAGAAAATTGCTATTGAAATATTGGGACATGATTCTCTCAGCCAATTTTGACTAAATTATATTTCCTAAACTTGGTTTGCAATGATATTTCTTATTCTTCATGTTCTCCAGAACTTTTCACAGGCTTCCAAGAGAGACATATTCTATTGGCTTAAAATGGGTGGAAGCTTGGGACTGTCTCCATGAAAAAATTTTCTAGGTAACTTTTCCTAACCAAGGCCATGTTGCTTTTACTTTTTTTTTCAATATGTATCCTTTGGACATCATATAAGACATATAAGTTTTTCTGAGGGTGCCATAGGCAGAGATTCCTGAAGCCATTGGGTGCGAATGGAGAGAAATGCTCCATAGTCCTAGACTTTTCAGTTACCAGCTACTTGGGATAACTGGTACTCATGACCCTTTACCAACAGCCAGCAAAACAACTTTTACAAGAATCTTTTAGATGATTATAGTTAATATCAGCATTGTAAATTGTGATTATTATTTAAAGGCACTATTTTGGAAGGATTAACTCTATGATAACCGATGTCTGGAAATAATTATTTTGGTAACACATGCAATTTTAGGAAGTTTTTAGAAATTATATGGTTTTGATACGAGGTCAATAATTAGACTATGTTTAATATAATAGTCATTTGGCAATATAAACTACTCTTGTTGTCCCTGTCTTTTTTCTTTACTCCTTATTGAAATCATGGTGGAAAATTCCATATATTCATTATGTGTGATTCTTTCTGGCTACATTTATTCTCTGAAGTCCCCTACCTTAGTGAGCATGTTTTCACTATGTTTAGTGAGTCCCAATTCTATTTCATTCTCAGTTCATTGACAAAAGACAATTTATGTTTTATTTTTTGCTCAATGCCCAGGAGACCTGGATCTGGCCTTCCAAAATCATTACTAGATTCTTGAAGTGAATTAGATGAATCTGTTTTCAATTTTTATTGATTAAGGAGAACCATTGGAACAATATTTAAAACTTAATTCAAACGAAAACCGACTTTCCTATTCCTTTATGTAGGTTATGATATAGAACTCAGAATATATTTTGACATATTTTGAAATTTTCTTGTGGGTTTGGAGCACTCAATCATTAATAACAATCTAGAGTGCACACTTCTCTTGTCTTCCCTGAGAATGTATTATCTGATATCATGAGGACATTAATAATCCCTTATTTTAATTGCAGTGTATTTGGAGAATTCTGCTATGTCCTTCTTTTTCAATCCACAGTCTTATAAATCACATACAAGAAGCCTAGGACTTTCAAATATTTTCAATATCACTATGAGGCAGAATGCTCAACATTATAGCACTAAAAGAGATGCAAAGGCACATCTAATGTTATCCTCAAGTTTTTAGACATAGCGTCATTAATCGCAAGGAATCAAATTAGCTGGTGACAGAGCCCGAATTCCAAAATTCATTTATCTGAGTGTGCCCGAGATGTTCAGAGAGACATGCAAGGAACTGGGGGAGGGTGTAGGTAAGGGGGGGTGACACTATTGCCTTATTAGACTGAGGAATTCAACAAGCAAAATTCTCACCAAGATAATTTGCTTATTGAGTTCTCAGAAGAAGCCATGACATAATTGGCTGTCGGGGAAAAAGGTGAATCTCTGAAAGGAAGAGACATCTTTATTCATACCGTTAGTGTGGTGTGATGCAAGTTTCAGACACTCTTTTATTTTTTTTTTTCTTGTACCTCTGGGCCTCCTTATTTCCGTATCACTTTTACTCTTCACTTCCAATACTTTTACACTTCCCAATCTGGCTGAAGAAAGAGCAAACAGTGGTTTCTCACAGAGAAGGAATCTGAAAAGCCTGAGATCTCACATGGGCCTGTGTCCTCCTCTGTCTTCCCACATGGCTCAAAACTGAGAGCCATGAAGCCAACTTTTGCTTCCTGGGAGCTGTCTTGTCCTAAGAACTCCACCCTCCTGACCTCATTATCTTACCCAGGTCTTATTTTTAAGATAGGCTTTCAATTTGTGAATTTGTGGCAGACACATTCATACCTTATCAAGTTTGTTTGTTTGTTTGTTTGGACCACACCTAGGTACACAGGAATCACTCCAGATGATGTTCGGGGAAACCCTTTTGCAGAGCCTGGGGTAAAACCAGAATTGATTGCATATAAGGCCTATTCCTTCTGTCTTTATTATTTCTCTAGATTTTGCCAATTATTTTTGCTTGTTTATTTTGGGGTCACACTCAGCATCGCTCAAGGGTTACTCCTGACTTTACACTCAGACATTGCTCCTGGCAGGCTTGTGATACCATATGGGATTCTAACCACCATCCTTCTACAATGAAGGCAAATGCCCTACCTCCATGTTATCTCTCTGGCCTCTTTACCAAGTATTTTTAAAAAATACTTTGAACAATGTCAGTGCCACATCAGTGGTTTTGTCAGTTCTAGAAAACCCAAGTAATCAGGAGTCACTAATTTATAGGGTCCTGGTGGTGTGGCTATTTCTGAATTGCAATGTTTATGGACTTTATAGGATTCTCTATCTCCTTAACCCCTTCTTTCTTAAATCTTCTCTCTCTTTTGAGCTTTTCATCCAGTCTCTCTCTGGTTTTTATAGCTGCTCTTTGATGCTTCAGTTTCTTGATCTATTTATTTTAGTGTCATGGAGGATTCATTTGCATAGACGGGATGCTCCTGCCTTACACTGCCACAATGTAGGTCCCTGCTATAGTGGCAGCAAGTTCTCCATAAGTACATTATTCATTTCCTACTGAAATGAAAACTGATTCACACACATCAGGTGGGGTAAACTATTCATATTTATTCAATAGTTCAACATTCTCATAAGTTAAAAGGAAAGTGTTTGACAAGGCTGGAATCCTTTCTGCGAAGCTCCATATCCTATACTCAACCCCTTCTGTAACTTCTAGGTGGCTCATAATCCTTGTCCTGACAAGTCCTTTGCAGGTCATTTCATGTTAGCATTGACTTCTCTGCCACTCTAATTTATATCTGAGGACCCTGGTTATTACTGTAGTCCTTTGGGGATAAATATGGCTAATAGTTCTATTTTAATAGGACTATTCTATTTGCTTGTCTGTCTGTCTCTACCTATAGCCTGACCTAGCACCTGATCTGCTAGGAAACAATTGAGAAATTGATCCTTGGATTTCTGCAAGCTGTAGACCACCAACAAGAATCTTAACACCCTGAGCTATTTGGGATATTTGTTCTAGCTCTCATTCCAAGACCTATGCATTTTGCATTTTTTGGTAAAGCAGAACTTTGCAATGTTCTTATAGTTGGTCTTGTTTTCTGAAGAGTCAGGAGCAGTGAGACTGGTGGAGTGAACCTATATGACCTTTTGAGAAGTATGTGTTGGAAGTTCTAGTCTTAGCTTGTTCTGTAGCATTCAAATACCTTCTTAGGGAAATGCTCAAAAATACTTGGTCCAATAGGAATAAGGCATGCTCTATTCATTTCTAAGAGAGACCCTAACAGTGTCAAACAGATGAGAATACTGGAGAGAAATATATCACTGTACAACTCCAGAATCATATATTTGGAAGAGAAGTTCAGAAGATCAGACCCCCTTCAGATGCCTGAGGGGAAAATACTTCTTTGCTTTTTCCAACTTTTGGTAGCTCATGGGGTTCTTAGTCTTAACGTCATTGCAACCTCCTCTTTCTTTCTAGGGGTTCTTGGTGTTTCTCCTGTGTATACCTATGTTAAAAATATCCCTCCCTCATGTGGGTCAGCCTCCCATGCATAAGGTCCTGTATTTCATCCTTGGCAACAAGAACTTTCTAAAAGAAGAAAAATACAACAAACAAACACAAACCACAAAAAATCCCAATGAAATAAAATCTCCTTTTCTCTTAGGAAGATGCTTGTCATTATATTTAGAACCTAACTTAAGACAGCATGATTTTAGTTCCTTTGATAATTTCTCCTTGAGTCATTTCTACATTTACAGATGCTGAGGGTTAGGAATTGAAAATATCTTGGGAGAGGAAAACAATGCAGCCCATGACAGATCTATTTTTAGAAATCACACATACTCATTCTGCTTCCCTACATGTTATACTTTTTGTGTTTGTTTATTTTGCAGTGCTCAAGGACCCAACAATATTCAGCTACCAGACCAGTTAGTTCAGTGCTAGGGTTCAAATGCCAGGGCCTTGCATTTCTGGATATTATCCAGGCCACCCTGTAGGTGTTTGGGGACTTCTAAGGAGGGGCTGCACTCATTAATCCATGGGAATCATGAGGTGCCAAGGATTGAACTGGGGAAAACTGTATGCAAGTTAGACCCTTTAACGTCTATCCCATCTCTTTGACCCTGCTTTCCCATTTTATATCATCTATGGGGATTGAATTTATTCTCTGTGTATCCCTCAGCTATTTACCTTCCCAGAACCATCCCTGACCATACATACAGTATTTTCTAGAAAGCAGTTGCTTGGTAAACATAGATGTATTGTATTGACTAGGTGATTCTTCATTATGACACGCTGACCCTTCTGATGTGCTTCCACCAGAGGGAGAGAGGGAGTTAGCTGTCTCTTCTAGAGCAATCGTAGATTCGTATGTAGATTTGTACTGCCCTGAAATATTGTCTCCAAGGGAGTCCGCACAGAATGCAGCATGAAATGAAGGAAAGAACTGGAACTTTAAGCATTCTAAAATTAAATAGAGTTGGTGTTTTGTTTGAGGGTGGCAAGCACATTTCTAAACACTTTATTAAAGGCTAAAGCCAAAAAAGAAACATCTCAATATATTTGACTGCATTTTATTTTTATACTTTATTGTCAAAGAAGATTATTGCCAAAGTTAAAAGTAAAAGACAAGACAGAAAAACAAAAGCAGTCAGGGGAACTGACATCCACTCAACTCCCAGGGACGCAGTGATAACATAAACGTGGGATGTTCCCAGTGGAGAAGTCACAGTGTTGCTATAGCGTGAAGGATGCTCATTTTTAGTTTAATAAGACATGATGTTTCAGTGTTATTAGCACAATGAAAGGAGCCAATTTTTTTTTACTGTGCTTGTGAATTTGTTCTTTGAAAAAGCATTGAAAGGGGCCCGGGAGATAGCATGGAGGTAAGGCGTTTGCCTTTCATGCAAAAGGTCCTCGGTTTGAATCCTGGAGCCCCATATGGTCCCCCGTGCCTGCCAGGAGCAATTTCTGAGCATGGAGCCAGGAGTAACCCCTGAGCACTGCCGGGTGTGACCCAAAAACCACAAAAAAAAAAAGAAGAAGAAAAAGCATTGAAAAATCAAGAGTATATTTCTAAAAATTCCATGTGTACAATGGTAAACACTTGATCTCTTAAATTTTTTAATCATGCAGGATAAAACCATGAATATTCTTATGAGAGTTGACAGATTAAATCATGTTTAAAAGTTATTTAAGTTGCTTTTGATAGAAATGGATTTCACCAAGTCTATAGAGACCTGTTTTTTCTTCAAACAAAACTGAAAAGTAATCATGATTTCTCTGAACTCTGCTTCCAAGGTGCTTTATTTTGACTGCAGAGAAGCATGCCTTTATGTGATAATTCACATCCCTGGGAAAATTTTGCCCAAATTTCCTCTTTCTATTTGTCCTTTACACATTGCCTGTTAAATGGTTAATTATATTTAAAAAAAATCTTTTTGCCTGAGAAAAAAAACTTTTCGCTTTTTCTTTCTGGCTTAAGAAGATCAATTCAGTTACCTCTTAAAGCATTGCTGTTGTGTTCCTCAAGCAGAGATGCTCACAGGCTCTGGTACTTCTTCAGTGTGAGTGTTTCAGATCTACAGTCCATTAACTCATCTATCTTGGACATCCCTAGCTTGTCTTATTTCTCTCCCACTTGATCTCCTATATCAGGAATATTGACTTACTTTATCATACAGTGGCTGTAGGTCCTTGATGTTGGTCTGTTGGTCTCTTGGGTGGCCTCCCAAATTTGGGCTCCAAACTGCTATTACTGGTGGCTATCATCAGAAGGTCAAAAAGGACACTATGGGTCTACCAGATTCCACTATACTGATAGGCAGTTCTCAATATCCCAAAGGGCATAGGGAGAGGGATAATCATGGATGCACTTTGTTGTCTCCAGCCTATAACTGAAATGGTATCAAGGGGGATCTGAAGCTGCCCACTACTTACTAGCTACTTCTTTTTGTTAATTGGTGGGTGTTCTTTCTGTCAAGAGGAAATAATACAGAAGAATATATTTCAAAATGACATCACGTCATATGGAAAGAAACACATTGGTGTTGATGCAGGGATAGAAAAAAATTCTTAGGATACTTTGATTTCCAACTGCACCCTGCCCTTGTTAAGAATTACTACACAGGAGCTGGAATTACTACACAGTGGAAGGGCATTTGCCTTGCACATAGAGGACCCAGGGGGAACCTGGGTTTGAACACGGGCACCCCATATAGTTCCTTAAGTCTGCCAGGAACAATTTCTGAGCTAGAGGCAGTAGTGACCCCTGAGTACTACCGGGTGTGTCCCCAAAACAAACAAAAAATTACTGCATATTTTCCTGAGTGTTTCAGATGCCTCTGGGTCTGAAAAGTCACTGCTTGGTATAGTGAACATAGAAGAATCCTGATTTCTGCAGCCTCTAATTTGGGTTCAGTGAGTAGAGTTCACTCAGTAATCTGCAAGAATAAATGCGTGACAATCTTGCCCTCAGTTCTGGAAGGTGGATGTCCCTTTGTCTTAGTTCTGAGATCTATTGAAGCAATTGCTCTAGTTAGGCAGCACCATATTTGTTTTTTCTTACACTTTGTGCATGAGGCCCTGCTGGAGTGATGAACACACACACACAAACACATACGCATGCACACATACACATATATGTGCTCCATCTGCTGAATCTCTGTTAGGACAGCCACCAGCTGAGAGGGCCAGGTGCTTACTTCTTTCCTAACACCTCTGGTTCTAGGAAGTGATACACTTGCTTCTCAATGTCAATATCTCCTTGCTTGCTGATGATCCTATAGTTCTAGGACCTAGAAGCAAATGAGTGTTTATTTTGTATTTTAAATCTCAATTCTTTAGGTTCATTTGGGATTGAAGCGAAAAATTAGATAAGCCAATCAGTGACCACCAAACCCAACTACTATAGTAGTGGTTGTGCCTGGCAGTTTTTCCAGAAAGTGGAGTCATTGGAATGACTTTTAAAAATTAAAAAAACTTCACTTTCACTGAAGTGGGACTTTAATCGTATTATGAGACATTCATAGAGAAACACTGGTTCTTGTCCTTGGGGTATAAAAGGCAGGCAAGAGTGTAGAATATCTAGATTATCTTTCCAGAGCTCACTGGGACTAGTGATGACATGGGAGTAGAGGAGGAGGGGACTAGTGTGGGTTGTACCAGGATCACATGAAAGGACTAATAGTATCATTCAAGTCAGAGTGATAGCATAGCTGATAGGACATTTGCCTTGCACATGGCTGACCCAGGCTCGATACCCAGCATCCCTAATGGTCCCCCAAGCCTGCCAGGAGTAACTTCTGAGTACGATCCAGGAGTAACCCCTGAGCAATGCTGGTTTGGTCCAAATACCAAAACAACAAACCCACCACAATATTTATGAATACAACCAAGTCTCAAGAGGAATTTTGGAGTCAAATAGTAAGAATTGGCACTTGGTGGCCTGGACACAGAGAATGAATCTTTTGTGAATCTGAGAGAGAGATCTCTCATTTCCTGTTGATGGAGGGGGGGTTGCAAAGATGGGAAGAGGGTGGTGTGGGATGTTTGTGCATGTCTGATGCACAAAATAAAGGTCAAGTGTGAACCAAGAGTTGAGAACTGGCAGAGCTTCCCATATGGAAGAGAGCATTTTATTAATATACTATGTTTTATATGTCACATTATAGAATTTATAGATCATTTATATTGAGGAAAACCTTGGATATGATTGCAAGGGCCATTTCTCACAACTGTAATAAAGTTGATATATGCAGAAGTCACAAAAAATTGGGGGTTTCTCAGGGTATATAAAAGTTCATGTTTATTTTGGAGAGCATCAAGGGAGCATCAGTATTATGTTTTTTTGAAACCAAACATTTATTATTAAGTGTTAATACTGAAAAGATATATATATATATTTGCTTTTAGACCATACCTGGTGGTACTTGATACTTACTCATGGCTCTGTGCTAACGAATTATTCCTGGCAGGCTCAGGGAAACCATATCGGATGGTGGGAATCAAACACAGATCAAGCATATGCAAGGCAAATGCACTCCCCACTCTATCACTCTGACCCTATTATTAAAAGATTCTAGGGGCCCGGGAGATAGCATGGAGGTGGGGCATTTGCCTTTCATGCAAAAGGTCACCAGTTCGAATCCCGGTGCCCCATGTGGTCCCCCGTGCCTGCCAGGAGCAATTTCTGAGCATGGAGCCAGGAGTAACCCCTGAGCACTGCCGGGTGTGACCCAAAAACCAAAACCAAAAAAAAAAAAAAAGATTCTAAATACCATCTGAACCTTCAGTGAATTATAATATTTTTTGGGTTTTGGGCCATACCCAACGGTGGTCATGGCTTATTCCTAACTCTGTGCTCAGAGATTCCTTTTAGTAATCAGGGGATATGGGATTAAGGGGATAGAAATGGGATGGTTATGTGAACCTATATTTGTTTCTGGTACCTATATTTGTTTAAAAGCAACACTAGATTAGTAACTGTGTTACTGTCAAGGCAGGTTCTATTCCTGGTTCAATACTCACAAATGACCTGTATGTTGGTACTCAACAGATTTGCACAATGCTGTAGATCAAATCAGGGTCAGCCACAAATAAGAAGTACCTTGTCTATTAAACTCTCTCTCTTTATGTATATATATATATATATATATATATATATGATATTTAGTGAGTTGCAATATTTTTGCTAATATAGGATCCTGCTTCAGTGTTAAGCGTATCATGGTGGATCCTGATTCAAGGTTGCTAGAAATTTCTTCAATTAAGATGCAAATTTATTTGCCAGATAGAGAAAAATTAGGAGGAAAATAGTGGCTTCAAATCAGAGAGTCTTGGCTCTGCTATTTCTTCTTAGATTCAAGTCAACACTGTACATTGATTAATAGGTGAACAGCTTTATTCCAGGTATCCAGCATGGAGTGTCAGCCTGCCTGGCACTCAACTCACAACAGTCCAAGGATCCCACTGAGTCCCATTGTGTTGATTGTAAATCCAAAAGGTGGGCAGAAAAAGCAGGTTAGCATTTGTTACTAGTTCTGGCATCTGAGGACTGCTCCTTTGATGGCCATTATCATCATCAGTCTACAGAGCTGGCCTGGCTGCCTTTATGTGGTTGCTGGACAGTAAGTCACTTCTAGACAGGAACATAGACCAAAGAAACTTGCTCTTAGTTCATTGCCCCATGGACAATGATGATGAAGACAAAAAGCCACATGAAGGTCTATGTAGCTTTTCAAGGTTAAGTTCACCTAACTGAGCCTCCTGTTGAAGTTGCAGTGTTTAGAGACCTTGTGTCAAGCTGCCTGTCACACACAGTTGTATTTTCATTGAAAATGAGTGACTTTCATTCTGTTCTGGGGCTCAGCTCCCATTCCTTCTCCTCATCTCCAAGATACTATAGTATATTTATTAGTACAGTTTAATAACTGCCATTTCTCTCCACCCAGCCAGATGTCCTGGGCACCGCACACAGCATGCCAAGGTTCAGCTACCTGCATTTCCCCATGGCTTCCTCCCCAGGCAGGACCTTGTCATCAATCAAACACTGACTAAATGCAGTCGTATTGTTGCTGGCAAATAATTCCTCTTCCACACTTCATAATAGTCTCACATCATTTCTTGCAAACACAAATAGATGACGAGTTCAGCCCCATTACCAACTCACAGAGCATGGAAATAAACATTTTTTGAAATGTGATTGCATGAAAGAAAATTCGAAGGAGCACGCTTATCTGAAAGGAACCAACTGCAAAATCATGGCAAGCCACATTTGTAGAGGGGAAAAAAATCAAAGTCTCACTGAATGAAGTGTGGAGGAATTTTAAAACATTCCAAGGACTCTCCTTGTTGTTTTTTAAAAGTGCTTTTATTTAAAAAAAAATCTGTCATTTGTTTTAGGACATTTATTTTTTTTTTTAGAATAAAAGTATCCACAAGGGTTAATTCAATTTTCCAGTATTTGTTTAAAATATCTATGTTGGGGCCAAAGTAATAGCACAGCGATAGGGCGTTTGCCTTGCATGCATCAGATCCAGACCTGGTTTGATCCCCAGCATCCCATATGGTCCCAAGCCAGGTGTGCTTTCTGAGCACATAGCCAGGAGTAACCCCTGAGTGTCACCAAGTGTGGCCCCAATACAAAACAAAACAAAAAAATATCTGTGTTATAAAATATAGGCAAAGGCTGCTGGATATTCAAGGTATATTACAATATACTTTCGCTATAAGTAGTCATTGTACCGTTTCTTCAAATAGACCAGTGAAGGAAAGGAAGTAGAGATAGTACAACAGATGAGGCGCCTGTCTTGCATTTTTGGGGTACAAATAACCCAAGTCCCAATAGGGTTCATCTCTGGTCACAAAGTCAGGAGAAATCCTGACCATATTTGAGTGCAACTTAAAAACCAAAGAGACAAAACAATGGAAAATCTTAGCAGTTGGCATAAAATCACATTACTTGGGTAGTCAGAGAGTTTTTGTCTCCCAGTAAAGATTTGGAAGTTACTGTCATTCTTAAGTGTAGCTTTTTTGTCTTTTGTTTCTAATGTGCCAGAAGCATTCTAGATACATGTCTTAACATCTCTGAGAGGAAGTATGAGCTTCTTGTTAATCAGTGGGTAGAATATTCCAGAAAGGTTTTGTTTTATTTTATTTTATTTTGTTATCTAGTGTTTCTTAAGGCTTACTCATGGCTTAGGGCTTACTCCTAGTACCATGGCTGGCAGGTTCAGGGCCTATATGAGATGTTGGAATTTAAACCTGTGGGTTGGTGCCCTTCACTAGACTATCTCTTAGGCCTTGTTCCAAGAGGTTTTTTTAAATAAGTTTTATAATGATTTTTAAAAGATTTTTATAATGTTTTATAAACATCACCAAGGACTTTGGACTCATGCCATTTGAAAATTTCTTTCTTTTTTACCCTGACCACTATACTATCTCTCCAGTCCTTGTTTCAAGAGACTTTTTAATGCTTTTTATGATGTTTTATACACATCACCAAGGACTTTGGAATCACACCATTTGAAAATTTCTTTCTTTTTACCAAGGCTGTCTTTCTTCAATATTTTTTCTCATAAAGAAAGCAAAAGGAAGAATATGTGCTTTTGTCTCCTCTCCGTGACTTTTCATACCAAAACTGAATCTTTGGCATTTATTAGTGCTTGTTATTATTAAAACGTCTTCTGCACAACTAAGCCTAAAGATAAAATGGCTCTTTTGAAAGCACCAACAATAAAGCTTATAGAAGAAAGCACAGGGAAATATTTTCATGACCTTGGGGTAGGCAAGAATCTTCTATAATAATAGGACAAAAACACTTGCTTTAAAGAGAAAAGTTGATAAATTGAAGTACATTAAGAACTCCTGTTTATCTGAAAACATCACTGAGAAAGTAAAAAGGCAAACTACAGACCAGGAGAAGGCATTGCCAATACATTTATCTGTCAAAGGGCCTATATTAAGCTATATAAAGAGTTCATACAACACAATGAGAGAGAAGGGATAACCCTCAAAAGTGCTTGAGAAATGTCAATGAGTACTTTATAAAAGAGGCTATTTCAAAGGCCAATCTGCAAATAAAATATATTCAATATTTTTTAGCTAGTCGAAAATCAGCTACCTCTATCATGATAATTCTGTTTGCCTATCCGAATGATGAAAATGAAAACCCTGACAAGATTTGGATATTGATGAATTGATTTGTTTCACCATCTCTCTAGGGTAGGGTTGGAGGCTAAATCTCCAGAGAATAACTTGACAGTATCTGTTAAAGATACATATTTGCACAATGGCTTAGTACTTCTACTGCAGGGGACATAGTCCTATCTTCACTTAAAGGCAAGGGCAAGAATGTTTGTAAGAGCATATTTGTCAAGCAATCTAAATGACTATCAATACTATGAGTAAAAGGGGGCTGTGTCTATGATAAATTCTGTTGATTCTCTGGCATTTAGAGGAGCCTCAGAGACAAAAGTCTTGGCTGTTAAGAAAATACTATGTAAGCATAGTAGGAAAAATGTATAGTCAACTAACTTATTTACAGTTCAAAATAGTTGATTAATAAGAGACTATCTTTTTAAAAAAAAAAGAAGACAAAAGGCATTAGTTAGAAAATGGGAGCTTTCAGATACATTTCCTTATGATTTATCTGGAAATTATTCAAGTGGTAGATCGAAATCAAAAGTAAGATATTCTGAATATTTACTTCTCTATACTAGGTTTCTTCCTCTGTTTCTGTATATTAGTTGATACTATTTCTTGCTTTCTATTATTTAGAATTGTCGAAATTTCTCCTAAGTCTTTGGGCTATTTCTGTATTCTTCATAGAGAACCATTTTTTTCAGGACTTCACTAAAAAAATAGCAACTCAAGATGTTTCTAGACAAAACTGTGATTCTAGACAAAGACATGAGGTTGACTCTGTCTGGTGAGCCAGGGGAAGAGTTTAGTATCATTGTTGGGGTTCTGGATTAGTCATTCAAGTGAGTGGAGCTGTCATATGCTGGACAGAATCCTGGGAAAGGGAGCAGGCTTGTGGGGATACAAGAAAGTTATTGGAGTAAAGGACTTCTAGTTGGTTGAAAGAGGGTTAGGAATGTCTAAAGAATGCTTTGAGCTTGATTTTCAGGATATGGAATGATCGATAAGTAGATAAATACTGGTACAGTTAATATGACAGATAATTTATGGTGTCCACTTTCAAATTTTTTCACAAATATTTTATGCCATTGTGGGTCCAACTATATGTTAGCAGGTTTAGTCTCCTAAATTGGATCCCAGTTTTCATGAACTTGAGATGAAGAGTTGTGAATTTTTATTTACTGCACTTTATGGTGATGGTGATTTGACTTAGAAATGCCTGGAATAATCTCTTTGCTTTATATCATATAAAAACCAGAATTTGTAATCAGCTGCATTGACTAGAATGAAACCACTAGCCTCACGTATATATGCTTTTTTTTATTGGAATGATTACATTTTAGAGATAATAAAGAATATGTGAGAATTTACATAAAGTTTTACAGAAAGGAGGAAGTATCATAACCTAGTGACTATCTTTTGGGGACACTTTAAATTTATTAGTAGAAAAATAAAGATGAAAAGTTAAAATAGGGCCTAAGAATATGACTGAAGTGGTCGAGTAGGTTCCTGACTCCCCTCCTCAGTTGTGTCTGCTCATACCATGCTGAACTCTGAATTCTCCAGTTCCCACCACTGGACTAAGCCTCAATCACAGAAGACCCTTCCTTCACATCTCCCATCTAAGTGTGGTCCCTAGAAAAAACATTAAAATATAATTTATACATTCAGAGAAGAGGCCACCATGATGCAGAAAATGTCTGAATGCAAACTTGGACACTAATATTTTTTTCAGTTTTGAACATAAAATAAATAGTATTTCAGTGATTTTCCACTCATTGAGTTTCTGATACTAGTTTCTGGTTGTGTCAGCTATGTATTAGCCTGGTCATTCTTTGTGCCACTCTAAGGTCAGCCAATACTTAAGTACATAAATATTTGAATGAATATAAAGAATTTTTAATCAAAATGGCAATCTAGAGAAATGTAATCATACACTTAGAAAATTCTAGAAATTCAAGTTTCAGGGGCTTCTAATTGTGCAGATACTTTTGTCAAGAACCAATAGTAATAATTTGATTGGTTTTTTATTGATGGTGAATATTAAGCTTTTTTCTATGTTGCAGAGAGGTGCAGAATATTTTTGCTAAGGTACTTTCACCAATCCACTACACTTTTGGCCATGACTCTGTTTTATGGTAGGGTTCCATTTATATTTGCTTTATCTAAAGAACCTTTGCTTTTTTATTCTCAGATGTTCCTTCTCTAAACTCTAGATCTGCAGTTCATGCAAAAACCATGATGGGGCAGTTTTTGTTTTATAATTCCATAGTCCTAGAACATTTTTTTTTCGTATTCAGGATCAAATAATAGTCATTATGGTGAAAAAAGAAAAATCTTAATCTGCAATCAGAAAGATGGTTAATTTCCTTCCTAAGTGACCAATTGATTGAAACCAGCCATTCAAAATCTAAAGTCGGGTGTGTGTGTGTGGAAATGTGCAACACGGCATTGAGTCTTTAAAAAGAAAAACTATTTTAAAAAGAACAAACTATGATTGATTGCACATTGATATAAACACGCACATGGGGCTAGTTCTGCCATCCAGAGATGGAAAAAAATTCCTGTTGGAATCACAGAAAAATAGATGCATTTAAAGGGAGCCTCAGGCAGTCAGAGCAGAAGGATTGAGGGTTGGGGAAACAGCCTGAATTGCATTATTTGAATGTTATTAGAAGTCTGTGTCTGGGGTGCCCTTTGGAGTCATTTATTTGAAGGAAGCACAGCATGTGGGACACAAGGTAAATCAGCAGGCACCCACGGCAGGACTCAGGTCTGGATCTCCCAGAATTCAGGCTGGGCAGAGAAGACAGTGTGATTTCCCTAGGGCCTGAAACAGTTCAGCAAATCAGAACAACAGGTCTGAGTAAAAAGCTTGAGATTGGGCTCTGCTGTTTCTCAAGACCTAGGATGAGGGTTTGGGCTTTGGATGGGACTGGACAGGTGAGTAACTTGACTGGTTCTAATGTCCCTCAATTTAAATTCGAGAGGCTGTACTCATATGAACCAAAGACAGCTACTGGATCTGATATGCTGAGGCTAGTGACAAGCTGACAGGAAAAGCCTTGAGAGATTTCTGCTTTATTTTAGTTTGGGGCACACCCAGCTGTATTTGGGGATTCCTCCTGGCCTTGTGCTCAAGAATCAAACCCAAGTTAGATGATTGCAAGGGATGTACCTTAACTATCTGTACTCTCTCTCTGGACCCTGAAAAAAAATTTTTAAGTTGGAGTTAAAACAAAACAAAACTCTGAAGATGTGGGAAGATAGAACATTTCGTTAAGTTCAAAAGAAAAGTCTCCAAGTGCTCTTAAAACACCAGGCCAAAACTGTTGACCAACATAAGCATTTGTTTTGTGGACTGAGAAAGTCCATAGTGTCATGGGATGGGAAGATTATAGGAGTAGCAAAGGAATATTGATTTCCTGTGCATGCATGAGGGCTCTACTAGAGTCAGACCTGAGTGGAGCAAAGCAGTGATTTTCACTTTCCACTCCAAATGAAGACTGGTGACAGTCTGCTAGAAGACATGGTTGAAAACCTTGAAAAGAGTCAGACAGGTGGTTGGTGTGGACCTTGATTGTCTTTGAGAGATGCCTTGGGTGAGTTCTGCAGTGTGGCTATCTGCATGGTAAGTAAGAGGCATTTGCAGACAGAGCCCTGATGACAGTGGTTGTGGATACTGGGCAGTCCTGATCTCCCATTCCTTTCTGGTAGGTGAATGATAGCACCAGCATGCTTAACTTTAACCCACAAATCTTACCAGGGAAGTTAGAAACAGGACAGAGTTTCGGAGCTCTAAATAGGACCCATAATTTGTGAGCAGTAGATTAGGGGTCCGCGAGCAGGTGTAGCCTGTGCTGGGTACTGAGTGAGTGTGGTCAGGAATGGTTTCACACATTTCTTATTTATTTATTTATTTGTTTATTTATTTATTTAGGGGGGCACACCCAGTGACGCTCAGGGGTTACGCCTGACTATGTGCTCAGAAATCGCTACTGGCTGGGGGACCATATGTGATGCCTGGGGATCAAACCGTGGTCCATCCTAGTCTAGTGCCTGCAAGAAGATATGTAGCATATTTTAATGTAGGCTACCTTACCACTCCGTGCCACCACTCTGGCCTCTGGTTTCACACATTTCTGCACAAATGCATGGCAGTGGCAGATGAGCATGTGTGTTGGGTCCCAGGTGCTGATGAAATTAGTAAGGGGCACATAAGTTGAGAGGAGAAGCTGGAGGTGACCTGAGGGTATAAAGCATGGAATTGTCTGGGTGAAGAAGAAGCATGAGGGAGGGAATGGGTGAGAGGTGAGGGTAGAAAGGAAAACAAAAGCACATCACACCTCTGAACTGGGGAGTGCAGACTAAGGTTTGTAGGAGCAAGGACTTTAGTCCATTCAGGGAATTTAGCTCCTCCAGAGAGAGAGAGAGAGGTGGACATGCAGCCTTCTAGGCATCCATCACCTTATTTTTGGGGGGAAGGGCCACATCTGGTGACGCTCAGGGGGTTACTCCTGGCTAAGCACTCAGAAATCGCTCCTGGCTTTGGGGATATTATGGGACTCCGGGGCATTGAACTGCTGTCTGTCCTAGGCTAGTGTTTGCAAAGCAGATGCCTTATGCCCTGTACCACCGCTCCAGCACCCCCACCAATCACCCTTTTTTGGCTTAGGTTTCAAAAGGAGTCCCTGAAAAGATGGGTGACTGAGATGCATGCAAGTGAAAATGTGAAGGAGAGCCCACGAAGAGCATTGGAAATTGCTTTGAGTTCAGTCACAGGACCCTAGATTGCCTGGGACCCATTGCCAAGTCAGTGCAGAAGCCTGGGTCAGCCTCTTCTTCATTGCCCTTCCAAAGCACCAGTCTGGGGCCAGAGATGTAGCTAAGTGGTCAAATTCACTTTCAAGAAACCCAGGGGTCCCTGATCAGTTCTGGGATTTACCCATCCACCTTTCCCCATTAGCACTAAGTCAGGAGAAACTTTTGAACACTGCCAATGTGGTCCCACCCCATACAACAAAAAACTAGCAGCTTGTGGACATTTTGATCCTGAACATTCAATTGTAGACCTCAGCAAATCATTTCTGTTGTTCAAGTTACCTAGCCCATGGAATCTAGTGACAGCAACAAATGGAAGCAGGGCTATGGATGGTGTTTGTGTTTTACTTCCTAATTATTGCTATATTCACATTAAACATGTAAATATGGCTGCTAATAAGGTCACAAATGCTTCACGATTGACTGGTTATTAATAAAAATATAAGATGGGATATTAATTTAAATCCCAGTTTGGGACTCATATTTGTATTGATAGAATCGACCTGCACACAAATGTGAAATGTGAAAGAAATGTCAGCCGATTACCTGTGCCTAAACCTAGCGATATCAGAGCTATTGCTTCTGCACAATTTAGAGTTATTTTTAAATAGCTATAGACATGCCTGTTTATCCCTAGAGGAAACAACTAGATGTATTGAAGAGATGTTATTACCTATGAGTGGCTTTGTTGATATGTTAGTGGATCTTTGGGAATTAGATGTAACGGTGTGAAAATCAGCGGTATGGAAATTAAACTTTCTGACTCCAAGGCTAACTCATTAGTATCCTAAGGGCGGCCACTAAATTAATGTTATATTCAGTGGCTCCAGATGCAAGCTAGAGATTACAAATTGCCTGCTATTTCACTTTGTTGAGAAGATTAAAGATGCACCTCCCCCCTCCCCTTAAATATGAGATGGGATTATTATTTTTTAGACACAGCACAATTCAAAAACATAGAGATGTACCCGGCAGAGCTGATGGAATACTGGGACAATGATAATGACACATATACCCTGGGGAGTTGGTTAGTATTATAGGCCAGACCATTCCTTTTGTCATAAAGTCCCTGTGTGTGTTCTGGGTTTCTAAGAGGTACAGCATGATCTAGTCAGATTGCAGATAAATTGGAGAAATTGCCCTTGAACTCATGACTGCAGAGATAGTTTTACTTATAAGAAGTCTTAAAAATATTAGGATAAGATAATTATCACATTAAACATAACCAAAGTTGAATGGTTCTGTGAGTTTTGGATACATAATATAATAGAGATACACCTTATAGTAAGTAGGACAGTGCCATAAGTTCATAAAGTTCCTTATGAGTTTGCATCCCTGGAAAATTGTTTGTCTGCATAGGTTAATTTTGCTAGTTCCAAAATTTTATACAAATGGAGTCAGAGAGAACATGCTACTATGTGTCTAGCTTTTTATTTCTCCCTGTTCATCAGGATGTTTTTGAGATCTACCCCTTTCTGGTTTGTATATACTGATGGGAAGAAGTGGACTTGGGTATTGGTTAAGCAATGTTATAGCTCATTTCTTGCAGATTTTTTTTACAAGGGTCTTAGAACTGCTTTCTACAGCTCTCCCCATCCAAGAAGGTTTCTGAAGTGAAAAGATTGGGGATAGGAGAAAGGGTAGATGTAGCCCCTGTTGAGATCTTCGGATTTGATTAAGAGTTTTTGATAGTGCAGTTCTGTTTGGTAGAAATAGGTTCACATGGTGACTGGCCTAAATTTAATCCTTTGGGTATCTATGACTTACTTATATTTTTCTTTCTCAAGGTGGACATATCTAAAAGCATGCCTGGGACCCCACCATAGCTTTCAAGCTTTGTTGGGGTTTTGCCAGATGCCTTCATGTTTGTTTCTCTTGTGTTATCAGTGGCTTCCATTTCAGTACTGTGCAGTAATCTCTTGTATAGATATATCACGTGCATGTATTCGTTAACCTAGAGTTATTTGAGTTGTTTGATGTTTATGGATAATGGTGTCATGAACATTATTACACAGACACTTTAATGGACATATGTTTTCATTCTCTTTGGTAAATATTTGCAAGTGGAATTTCTCAGTACACTATTTTAAAGTTGACTTTTCAACCTAGTTAAATTCATACTCAACTGTGGAAATTATTGCAGATACACTAGCTGGCAGTATATTAAAATATACTTATTTATATATTTACCCACACCAACTTCATTACTTCTATGCAGACTGCCAACGTTTTATAAAAATTTAGAATTTCAATAAGTAACGGAATTTGAGCAAAGGGGGAGTAGAACATTTTGCATCTTTGTGTGCCTCTTAGAGGAAAGCTTGCATAAACTATTATTGGATTCTAAAAAAGGTTGTGACCAAAATGGAACAAGAGTGCTTTTTCTTTTCCTTTTCCTGCCCCCTTCTGTGCCTCCAAAGTGGTACTTAGGAAGCCTGTGTGCCCTTCTGGAAATGATAGACCAATGATGGTCAATGCAAGCTGCCTAAAGATACAGGGCTGTGAACCAGGGAATTCCATGGAGTAGATGTAGGGGGTCAGAACCATGTAGTGCCAGGTATGGAGCTAGGGCCAGGCAGGTATCATGCCTGCTGTACTATCTACTGACCCCAATGCTGCCTTTTTATTTTTAATCCAAAAATTGTAATCCATGTAAGAAAGACCCTCTGATTTATAATCTTTAGGATGTATCTTCTGCATGTTTCTCTCTATGTTTTATATTTTAAAATCTTTCTAATGAAATAAATCACTATCCTACCCACCCTCCTGACCTCATCTCCTTTTTCCTTTCACATTCTCTCCAACATGGAAGAACATTTCTAAGATTTCAGTCCTTCTTCTAAAGT